>JAQQSU010013220.1:0-11717 GCA_028627135.1 Pseudochirops cupreus | reverse complement strand
TTATGCTTATTCTTACTCATGGTTCTTCAGACCGTGATTTTTTTTTTTAATCTCTGTGGGGCTCTGCTTCCAGGAGGGAAAGCTCTGTCCCAAATCGTTGGGGTCCTCCCGGCTGCCGTAGGTCTTAGGGAGAGCCTGGGAACTCTTCCTATATACTTCCGGCTGACTGGATAGTGAGGACTCCAAGACTGAGGCCCAAGACGGCGATCCGTCCAGGCCACTCAATGCAAGAGCTCTGGCCTGAGAACCGTCGCTCAGTCCCCCTGCTGCCTGCAGGCCGCGGGCGGGAAGCTGCAAAGCAGAGGCTCGTGCAAAACCTCTGCCTTTCGCTTTTCCACTCTGGAGGCCTTCTGGCCTGACTGCTTATCTCCCCCTTTCAAAATCCCCACTTGCAGCTGCTGCTAATCCGCTCACCTGAGAGGCTCCCCTGCTCCTCCCGTCCAGCTGCCCCTGGGGCACAGCCGCGTCTTCAGGGCAGGCTGGTTTTGGTTGGCAGTGCTGATATGGTTCCTTGCAGCTGAGCTGACTTTAGTGGGAAGTATCTTTTTGTGCGTTTTGGAGTTCCAGGATTGGTTTAGAGTCCTGTTTTATGGGTATTTTGGGGTGGCTATGTGAGAGCTGCGATATGTTGCTGCTGCTACGCCGCCATCTTGGCTCCACCCCCCCTTGTTCATTAATTTCAGAAAACCCCATTGAGGGTTTTCTTGGCACAGACACTGGAGCAGTTTGACATTTCCTTCACCAGCTCCTTTTACAAATGAGGAAACTGAAGCAAACACGCTGAAATGACTTGCCCAGAGTCACACAGCCATTATGTGTCAGAGGTGACGCGCTCAAGCCTTCTTTACTTTAGTTCTTTTTCTCCATTCATTATGGTCTCTCTGCTAAATGAACAGTTAGGTAAGGCGAGTAGATGAATATTTGTCCATATATATGTATTATTTTGAACAATAAACAAAGAAAAATGTATTGCGATTATATTTTTTCTTAGCATGTTCTTCGTATGATCTTAATTGATTTCCTTTCCGTTTTTTGATATTGAAGTAGTGAGCTTATGCCTGTTTAGGATACGTGCAGCACATTTCTTCATGCCCTTGGTGTGCCTTGGCAGAGGCTTGCGGTCTGCGCTGGAGGAGGGGGTGCTCCCACTGATGCTTATTTGTGACCTTCAGTATTAAGAGCTGTCGCGTAAACTGAACTTTTCCTCCTCTGAAATTTTTTTAGGTTCAATTCAGGCCATCTCAAGAAATGTTTATTAAATGCTATTACCCATGGGGTGGTTAGAGGGCCAGTCTTGGAGTTAGGAAGGCTTAGGTTTGAATCCTGTCTTTAACATTCTGTGGCTAGAGACAAGTTGCTTAATTTCCGAGTGCCCTAGGAAACTCTAAGACATAAATTGCTAACAAACGTATGATTTGCATCAGTCGAAAGAGTTGCCACACTTGGATGTTGGCTACACAGATGAAATCACAGACGCAAACAAAAGTACAAGGAAGTATGTTTACTACTCATTGGGTCAGTAATGTTTATCTCCTTTTTTTATTTGGTCAGTCAGTAAACATTTTTCAGGAGACTGTGTTATCAGGAGAAACACCAGCCTCAGAGTCAAGAAGGATTCGAGTCCTGCACTTGACATGTCCTAGTTGTACCTTGGATAAATCATTTAACCTCTTAGTGGCCCCACCTAAATTCTAAAGCTGAAGTTGCACAGCAGGTTCTCATCTCTGTTGGTAGAGGGAGTTTTCATATACCAGTGTCATGGTTCTGGAAAAAAAGATATCACCTCCATGAAAACATTCTTCTGGTGCCTCATCATGCACATGAGGGGTAAAGGGAAGCAGATTTTTCCAGTATAAACAGTAGCTATTAATACTTTTATCAAATTGGAAAAGATTAAGGTCTGATAATGATTTATCTTTTAGCCAAGATGATTCTTGATAAATTTGGAGAAGTTCATTATTAGACTGACTACCTGGTGATAAGTTTTTTGAGGGGGGGACCACCACAGATTCACATGACCATTTACTGCAACAATGGAAAATTATAGATCATTAAATTATTGAAAGAAGTCTTGTCGGGATATATATATATATGTGTCTACACATACATATATGTTAGCATATATATGTCCTGTCTCCTCAAATAGATTTTAAACTTAGTGATAGAAGGAGCCATCGCTTATACATTTTTATCCCCAAAAAGGTTAGTGTAGGAGAATGTCTGGGTCAGGGAGTTACCACAGAACTAGAAAAGAAGGAAGGAGAAGGGACACAAGTAAATTTTATGGCAAGACTGTTTACTTGGGTTGTCTGTCTGATGAACTGGTAATGGCTTTTCCTTCTCAAATGCCATAGGAAAATGAATAGGACTTACGTTATAGGAAAACTGTCATTTTGGAGTCAAATGAATTAACTCAGTGGGAATTATGCTCCTGTTGCATTGACAAAATAATGTTGACTTGCTTAGTCAACAGCCATAACTGTGGCCATGTTGCCAGCTATGTTTATAAATTTGGAGATTATTGTGCTTACTTAAAAGGAGGAAATTTAAGTAGTGGTTTATAAAAATTTTACTACTGAGACAATTTTACTTATTTTCTTGGAAATTCACCTCAGCAGTTCCGTAGTACTTTAGTTGAACCATTTATTTCTGTTTTACAGAGGAGGCTGAGACTGAGAGGTTAGATATGACTTATCGATGGTCACATTGCTATTGAGTGTCTGAGTCAAGATTAAAATTCAGGTTTTTCCGATGCCAAGTTCAGCACTTTATTCTCAGTACCACCTAGCAAATTGTATTTATTGACTAGCTGTGTGACCTTGGGCAGGTCACGTAACCTGTATTTGCCTCAGTTTCCTCATCTGTGAAATGGAGACCCTGATAATGTCTACTTCCCAGCATTGTTATGAAGATTAAATGAGATAATAATTCTAAATTGCTTAGCACAGTAGGCCTATGTAATTGTTAACTTTATTATTACTATTATTGTTGTTGTTTTTCCTTCATTCTCGAAGAGGACCGATGTCTTGACTTACGCAGGAATTGCATTTGAGTGAGGCCGAGCTGAGCCAAGTCAGCCTCGCTTTCTCCCTGGAGACTGTGACTGTTCTTATTTCCTCATTTGATGAATGTGAGCTGGCACCTCAGAGTCGTTGTAGTCAGTATCTCTTTGATGATCAGTGAGGTTGAATATTTTTTAAAGTCATTACTAATAAATGTTTCTTCTTTTGAAAATTTTTCTTATTAGTTACAGATTGGGAATTATCACTCTGACTTTTTAACAGTTCCATGTATTGTTTAGTTATGAAATTTTTTATCAGCCGTATTTGAAAATAAATATTTTTTATGTCTATTCATTTTCTTTTTCTGTGAATTATGTTGCATTTTTAGCTCAAAATGGGAATGCACAAGCCAGGAAGATGTGGGTTCAAGTTCTTTCTCCCATTTATTGAAAGTATGACCCTGAGCAGGTCAGTTAATTTCTCAGTGCTCTAGACGGCTCTTTTAAGACTCCAAGTTGTAGATAAAGTGACTACCTGCATTAATTGAGAGAGTATCCTCACCTTGGAGTTCTTTGCATTAATGGAACCAAAGTCCAGTCCCTTATTTCTAGCCACGTTGTTGTACAAATTTTTAAAAAATGCATCATGAAGTACATCTACCTTTTATCTAATAATTCCTTCTATTTGTTGATTTTAAAAGTTCATAACTGAGAAAATACTTGAGAAATATTATTGGGAAAATATATAATGGAGAAAATATTTGTTTCCATTTCCCCATATTTTTTGTAATTTCATGTAAAATTATTTTCCATCGATAAATGTGGCTATTTATTGAGTGCCTACTAAGTATGAGTCATTGAATTAGGGGCTGAAGGAAATACAAAGATTAATAAAGAGTGGTCCCTGCCTTTGCCTTAAAATCTAGTAGGAAATATACCCAGAATTAAAACATCAGGCAGAGTAGTAAGGTGTGGTGATACCTACTAAGAGAAGGCCCTATGAATTTTGAGGATCAAAATAATTCTTCTGTCTAAGAGAAAACAGATAAGGTTTCACAGAAAAAAAATGACCTTTACATTGGGCCTTATTGGGTTGAAATGGGATAGGTAGAGTTGGGTTTACTGGGTGGAGGAAAGAGGAAGAATAGGGATGCTTTCAGCATTTTTTATCTTAAATAGGATCATAGAATTTAGAGCTAGAAGGGTCACGAGAGATTATCTCTCCAACTTGTCAAGACATAGGATTTAAACTTAGATTCTGATCCTGAATCCAGCACACTTTCCACTTTTCTTAGCTAGTTCTTTCCTAGAAAAATAACATTTAAAAGGTCTTAACACAGTTTAAAAAAGCTTATTTGTCTCATCCTTAGTCAACATATATCCTTGTAGAACCTTGAAGTATTGAAAAAATTTAGTTAATACACAAGTTTTGACTGTGTAAAAGATATGGCTTATGCCATGTTATCTTTCAGTGCAGTGGTTCTATTTCCTAAATCTGTCTTGTGATTTAAGAAGCTGTTGATATAGCTGGTTTGTATTATGTTACATTTCTATTTTGAAATTAAATATGAACACTAATTTCTAATTTCAGGTCCTGGGATAATGAGAGTTGGTGCAGGGATGAATGGCAAAGACAGGTTTACAGGACTCATGCAAGATGTGAGGTTGTATGAGCAAAAATTGACCCCGGAAGAAATCTATGAACTTCATGCCACTCCAGCAAAGAATGATTTGCACCCTACTTCTGGATACTTAGAATACAGACAAGGGGAAACCAATAAATCCTTCATTGTTTCAGCAAAAGACGACGATGAAGAAGAAGGAGAAGAATTATTTATACTTAAGCTAGTTTCTGTACATGGCGGAGCTCGTATTTCCCAAGAAAATATCACAGCAAGATTAACAATACAGAAAAGCGACAATGCCAATGGATTGTTTGGCTTCACAGGAGCCTGTATACCAGAGGTAAAATGCTGAACAGGGAATACTCAGTGACAGTGACCGTGGCCAGTGGGGAATGCTCTTAAGATTTCTTTCAACTCCTAAGAAATAAGATTCCCCTCACATTAACATATCTGCTTTAAGAAAGAAAGTTAAGAACCAGTTAGATTTGTGACTCAGTATTTTTTTTCTTTTTTCTTTTTTGGTACTAGACTTGTGATTTCATGGATGTAGAGATCTTCCAAAGAGGAACTTCCTCTGCCAGTGCATGTGTCACCTTGCCAGTGCACGTGTCACCTTTTCGGTGACTTAATCTCAGCTTTTGTTTGGCTTTTAAAGCCCTCCATTTCCTGGCCCCTTGCACCTTACATCCTCCCTCCCCCAGTGCCCTGTGCTCCATTGACAATGGCCTTCTTGCCCATGTCCCTATTCCAAGCATGTTCACTGGCCCTCCACCATACTTGACCCTTGTTCCCTCCTTATTTCTGCCCCCTGGCTTCCTTGACTCCCTTTATGTAGGCTAGTGCCTTCCCTCTAGTACAAGTTGTCTTTATCAGTTCTCCCTGCTGTATCTTGTTTGTACATAGTGGTTTGCATGTTGCTTCCCTCATTAGATTGTGAGCTTCCTGAGAGAAGGGCCTGTTTATTGCCTTTCTTTATACCCTGAGTAACAATAAATCTTGATGAATGCCAGCTGATGGGCTCACTGGCAGTTACCCAGGGCATGCCCTGAGTCATGCAGTCTTATGTTAGACTGATATCAGATGTGGGAGTTGAACCCAGGCCTCCCTGCTTCCAGGCCAACTCTCTATCCTTTATGCACACTTTCTGAATGTGAATTAAATGTATGCAGATCATTGAACAAATGATCCTTTAGGGTCAGGCTTGAGAATTAATGTGAGAATTAATTTTCACAGAATGAAATTACCTTCAAGACACCACTTAATTTCTGCTGACTTCATGGGATCTTATAAGAATAAATGATTTCTGTATCGAGAGTTGATGTGAAAATGGGATGATATTTATTTATTGTGTTTACTACTAATAGTTGCCAAAGCGATGTAAAACATACTGATATTTATCTGAGAGTTTTCAGATAAAACTGCTTTCTCAAGGGTTGAGAACAAAATAAATAATAAAATTCTGTAGCAATAGTAAATGCCGTTGTTATCAGCCTTCTTGGCTAGTGTGAATTTACAGGGCCCTTTGCTGCTATTCTTATCTGGCCTAAGTCTTCAGGGTCTCACTGTAATCTTGTTGGTTTCCTGTTCAGTAATGTGAGACTCTTTGAAATGGTCTCACAGGTGTTATATGTGACAACAGAGGCCTGCGGAAGACCTCCAAGGACCTGAGGAGAGTTCTGACTCTGCCTTAGCAATTCAATTCCAGCGTGTTTCCTCTAATTACATATTCAAAAGATAAAATAATAAAGATTAAAAGACAAAGTCAAATTTTAAATTTTGTAGATCATATGCCCTACCCTATTGCAGATGGAGGAACAAGTATCAGTTTAGAGCAGCGAATCTCAACCTGTGGGTTATGTTCAATTTGTAACCATGAAAATACATCCTACATATCAGATAGATTCATAACAGCAGCAAAATTGCAGTTATGAAGTAGCAACGAAAATAATTTTATGGTTGGGGGTCACCACAACATGAGGAACTGTATTAAAGGGCTGCGGCATTAGGAAGAGAACCACTGGTATAGAGTGACAGTGACCGTTCTAATCTGTTCGTAAGGGAAGGCAGTGAGAAATCTCTGTGATCCCTGAAGTGTGAGACTGCGATTCTAGTTGGTCAGTAAACATTTATCACGTGCCTCCTGTGTGTCAGACACTATTCTAGGCACTGGGCATTCAGAGGAAGGCAAGAAGACAGTCCTTGCTCTCAAGGAGCAGATGGTCTGATGCAGGAGACAGCATGCAGACAGTTGTGTACAAACAAGCTATCTGCAGAACAGAGATGAGCAGCAGCAGGAAGGCACTGGAGTGAAGGGGGTTAGAAATGCTTCCTGGAGTAGATACTTTGATAGGGGTTCGAAGGAGGCCGGGGCAGCCAGGAGTCAGGGATGAGGAATGAGAGAATTTGGGGCATTAGGGACTGCCGGAGAAAACACTCAGAATCAGGAGGTGGATTATCTGGTTTGGATTGAATGGTATGTAGGGTTGGGCTGAGGATATGAGGTGTAAGAAGACTGAAAAGGGGTGTGTGTGTGCGGGGACATGGTAATGAAGGGTTTTAAATGCCAGACAAAGATCCTGGTAGTGACAGCACTGGCGTTTATTGAGTAGAAGTGTGATATTGTCAGTCCTCAACTTTTGGAAAATCACTTTGGCATCTCAGTGGAGGACAGGGATTCGGAGTGAGGAGAGATCTGATGCAGGGAGAGTTGGCTCTAGTCCAGGCATGAGGTGATAAGGGTCTGCCCTAGGATAGTGGCAGTGTCAGAGGAGAAAAGGAGGGCATGTTCAAGATTTTAGGAAGGTAAAATTGACAGGCCTTGGCAACAGATTGGATATGCAGGGTGAGAGAAAGTGAGGAGTTACGGATAAACCTGCAGCCCTAGGTAATGGGCTCCTCCAGAACAGTGGGAGATCTGGAGACTTCTCATTCTCTGGGGAGCGTGGCATGGACTTTTCGTCTGGCTTTGGATCATCATGTTACTAGTGACTCTGATGTATATTTAAGAAGAAAGCTCTAATAATGATACCTTTTATTTGGCTGGCATTTTAAAGGTGTCAGAAAACTTTCACGTGCATTTTTAATTAATCCTTAAAATAGCCCTGTGAAGTAGAAAGGACAGACTTAATTATCCCCATTTTACAAATGATTTTACAGTTTGATTCTTAGTGAAGTTGTGATGTGTTCAGAGTTATGCAGTAAATAGTAGAGCCTCTTGGCACTAGGTATTCACAATGCAACCTTAAGCTTATGCCATGGTCTTACCTAGGGTGGGGAACCTGCAGCCTTGAGGCTATATATGGCCCTCTAAGTTCTCAAGTGCAGCCCTTTGAATCCAAACTTTGAGGCTTCAGATTCTCCCCCCAGGTCTTGCCCATTTATATATGGACTGATTAACTCAAATGAAGTTCAAAGAACCATATGGACTAAACAGAATAAACAGTTAAACAGCGGAGAAACAGAAAACCGCAGCTGTGTGTAAGTGAGGACAAATTTCTTTACTTCTCTTTGCTTTAAAAAATCATCTCAGCAGTTTTCACAGTAAGCATAATTTTAAAATGACTTTATGTAGCTGAAGCAGAAATAGCTCAGCATCTGCATTTGGCCTAAATGGTTCTTTGAACTTGTCCAGGGTCTGTGCAGGCATTTGAAAATAGGCTTTATTATCTACAACTAGCCAGGCTTCCCCTTTTAGGTCACTGTGCCTGTGTTAATAAAATTGTTATGAGAAGTTGACTTTTTTTTTTACATATGAGAAAAGCAGAACGAGGTCATATCATATGTCGTGAGAGTTATCTAGAGTTGATGTGAAAATGGCATGATATAGCAAGAGGAAAATGGTAGTACAGTAGAAAGAACACTTGGTTTGGAGGACAATCACCAGTGTTTAAATCCCGACCCTGACACCTACTGTCTCTTTGATCTTGGGCAAGTCTCTGAACATCTTTGGGACTCAGTTTTCCCATCTATAAGAGGCTGGCCTGGGAGACCTTGAAGGTCTCTTCTAGTTATAAGTCTGTGACCCTGTGGTCAGCTCATTGTGTGCAAGAGGCCCTGCAGGATAGAGGCAGGAGTTTTGCGTACTAAATCCCGGCCTGGCACTTCTACCAATTAACTGCACGATGCTGGACAACTTTAATCTCTTTGGCCTCAGCTGCCTTCTATGTAAAGTGTGGGAGGTGAGCCAAATGCTCTTTATGGCCCCTAATAGTGCTGTCATTCTGATTCTGAACTATGGAAGAACTTCATGAGAGAAAGAAATTGAATGCTAGCACTGGATTACAGTAGGGAGGAATTTGTGGAATTCTCATCCTGGAAATGTTAAGAAAAGGATTAGCAACTCCTTTTTATCTTATCTAAAGGCTTGTAACCTTATGTCATGTTATGATATTTTTGTCTCCTATTCAGAGAAGAAACAGTACCAGTACTATGAATTTTTAAAGAGGCTACAATTTTGTCAGTGTGAGAAATGTTTTTTGATAATGTGTCCTTCCCCCTCTCAGCTCTAAAGTTCTCTTGCAGATCATCTCACAATAATGACCTATGTTTATAAACTTCCTTTTATACTTGTTTGACATGATCCAAGCTGCCAATTAGTCTAAGGTAAAAATAAAGCATATTTTTGTTGAATAATTACATTATTCTGAATATTTAGCACATTCTGTTTTAGTATGTGCATGTGTGTGGAAATTTCTTGTGTGATTTTCAACTCCACTACCGGGCCTAGAGTCAGAAAGACCTGAGTTCAACACTTCCTAGTTATGTGACCCTGGGCAAGTCACTTAACCCTGTTTGCTTCAGGTTCCTTATCTGTGAAATGATCTGGATAAGGAAATGGCAAATCACTGCAGTATCCTTGCCAAGAAACACCCTTCCGCCCTCCCCCCAATGGGGTCATGAAGATAAAAGCCTCCCTGCCTTGTAAGGCCCTTTCTACCACTGCTGGCCACCTCCGGTTAATTGGCTATTTGGCTGAAAGACTTTTTTTCCTATTGCTATTTTTTACTCTGCTCTGTTTTTTCTGTCTTATTTCAGAACCTACACTTTCTATTTTAATACACTTATTTTACTGAAGTATAGCTCTGAATTTGAGTGCCTGTAAATGACTTAAATTTATTGCTTATTGTCAGTTTCAGTCTGTTTTAGTGACACTGGACTAAAGAATTAAAGTCTGTAAATTCATGATTTAAAAAAATAAATTACTATAACAAAATTTAAAGATACATTTTGAGACTATCCTTATGAGAATGAGAGCTTTATTTCAGCTTGAATTGTATTGCTTCTAAGTGCCTACCATATGTTATGTTAATAGATTCTTTTCTATATGAGTGCTGTTGATACAATCTGATATCACAGACCATCACCCAAGCATGAAACTAAATTAAAAATTCATGGATTATGCTAATTCTTCAGCATTCATCTTCTGTTTCAGCAAGAAAAGATTATTCAGAGATCAGAATAGTTAATTTTTTCCTAGAAAAAAGGATTCTAATAATTTTTACCCATGTTCATCCTTCCTTTTGTATCCCTGCTGAGTTAGAGAAGGCCCTGCAGATGCTGAAATCCCAAGAGACACCATGTGTCCTTCAAATCTTTGAGAATGTGTATAGTTATGATTCTGCAACTTGTTCTGTAGGATTATAGTTGGAAAAAATGTTAGAAATGGTTTTGTCTGATGGCTTCATTTTACCTATGAAGAGACGGAGGCTTGGGGTAGGTTGTTCTTGTAAATAACAATAAACCCAGGCCCTGTGACTTGAGGTGAAGTTCTTTTTCTATTGTGCTGCACTATTGGGTACTAATATTCCTTTATATCAAATGGCCTAAATGTTCTTTTTTACCATATATTAAAACTAAATTGCAACCTAACAGTAGGGGGAAAATATTTAATATTCCATCTTCTCTTTCAAATTTTTATTTGAGGCCAAGATGGCGGCATAGGAGCAGCAAGGTACGGCAGCTCCCACACAGCCAAATCAAATACCCATAAAATATGACTCTAAACAAATTTTAGGGCTCCAAAACTCACATAAAAATACAGAAAAACACATCTCCCGCTGAAGGCAGCTTGGCTCGAAGGGACCATCTCAGTGCTGGGAGCTGAAACCAGCCCAGCCTGAAACTGCGGCTTTGCCCCAGGGGCAGCTGGACAAGCCGAGCTGAGCCGCAGCTGGAGCTTCGGGAGAGTGGATCTGCGGCAGCTGAGGCACAGTTTCCAGAATTATTAAGCCCCCAAAAAAAGGACTAAGTGAAAGGTCAGTGGAACTCAGCAAAAATTAGGGGAGAAAAGCAGGTCTGGCAGGTCCAGTTTGGCAGAAGCGGAGGCCCTGCAACCACCTACACATTGTTGCCTCAGAGCTCCCGGCCTGCAGACTGCAGGGGGGCCAAGCGATTGTTCAGAGGCCAAGTGCTCTTGTGTTGAGCGGCCTGGATCCGGATCGTGGTCTTGGGTGGTGGTCCTGGCATGCATTTTCAGTGAGCCAAAGCTGGTGGGGGCTGCAGCAGTCTCCTAAAAGCTCCGGCAGCTGGGAAAACCCCAGTGATTTGGGACAGAGCTCTCCCCTCTGGAAGCAGAGTTCCACAGAGCTAAAAAATCATTGATTGGCCAACCATGAGCAGGCAAAGGAAGCAAAGTAAGAACAGCAAGCAAACTATAGATTCCTTCTTTGGGGATAAGAAGGATCAAAACAGGGAATGGGAGGAAGCCAACACAGTCAGAACTCCCGCACCAAAAGCTTCCAAGAAACATGAAGACTGCCTAAAAGCTAGGGATCAGGTTAAGAAACCACATGAGAGAAGTGGAGGAAAAATTAGGAAGAGAAATAAGAATGATGCAAGGAAATCATGAAAAGAGAGTCAACAACCTGACTGAAGAAATTAACGCTTTAAAAAACAGATTAACTCAAATGGCAAAAGAGACCCAAAAAGCCAATGAGGAGAAGAATGCCTTAAAAAGTCGCCTTTGCCAGATGGAAAAAGAATCTCAAAAGCTTTCTGAAGAGAATAATTCCTTCAGAATTAGAGTGGAGCAAATGGAAGCAAATGACTTTATGAGAAATCAAGATACTATCAAACAGATCCAAACAAATGAA
>JAQQSU010013219.1:0-11717 GCA_028627135.1 Pseudochirops cupreus | reverse complement strand
TGGGGTTTTTGCAGCTCCTGGAGCTATTGGGAAGCTGCTGCAGCCCCCACCAGCTTTCGCTCACTGAAAACGCACCCCAGGACCACCACCCAAGACCACGATCCATATCCAGGCTCAACACAAAAGCCCTTAGCCTCTGAATGATTGCTTGGCCCCCCTGCAGTCTGCAGGCCAGGAGCTCTGAAGCAACCACGTGGAGGCAGCTGCAGGGGCGCTGCTTCTGCCGCATCCTTGCCCTGGAGGCAGTTCAGCTGGACCACTTTTCTCCCCCAAATTTAGCTGAGTTCCACTGACCTTTCACTTTGTCCTTGTTTCTTATGGCTTGATAATTCTGGAAACTGTCACAGGTGCCGCTGATCCACTCTCCTGAAGGATCCAGCCGCGGCTCATCCTGGCCACCCCAGGGCCAAGCCGCGGTTTCAGGCTGGGCTGGTTTTGGCTCCCAGCATGCTGCGACGAGCCCTTCCTGCCAAGCTGCCTTCAGTGGGAGATGTGTTTTTCTGTATTTTTGTGACTTTTGGAGCCCTAAAATTTGTTTAGAGTCATATTTCATGGGTATTTGAGGTGGACATGTGGGAGCTGCGGAACCTTGCTGCTATCTTGGCTCTGCCCCAATGTTGTTTTTTTTTTAAATAAAAATGGACCACTGAATCATCTTTTTAAAGCAAGGAAGATAAAAGAAGGAAACAGACACAAGCAGGACAACTTTAAAATTTACATACAGAACTTATACATACATACATATATATGTATATACGTATATATTTAAAAAGTTAAGCAAGCTAAATATAACCGATTCACAGTTTCATGTATAATCTTTGTTCTATTTTGTAAGCAGAACTGCGCACTTTATTTGGTGTTTGGTAAGTTCAGAAAAAAAATAATTTAAAAAAATGTAAAAAGAAACCTGATAGAGAACCCCAAAAGAACCCAATATATGCAAGAGATTAGTGATTGATAAACCCACATCTAAAAAATACTGAGGAATGTAATCACCATTCAATAAAAAGCTATTGGGAAGACTGGATAGCTGTATGGCAAAAGAAAAATAATAATAATTATTATTATTTTATGCCTCATACCATACAATAAACTCTAACTGGATTTAGGCATATAAATATATTTTAAAATAAATTTTAATGGAAAAAAGAAATAACATATCTGTCTCAACTATGGAGAGTGAGAATATTTCTTATCAAATAAAACAATTTACCACAGACAAATCATCAGGTTTGAGTAAATAAAGATAAATTTCTGCAATATAAAAACCAATTATCTCTAAAATGAAAGGAAAAGAAACAGATTGGAAATAAAATATTTGCAACAAATATATAAAACAAAGGTCCAACATCTAGACTCACAGTGGTTCTCAACCTTCCTAATGCTATGACCCTTTAATACAGTTCCTCATGTTGTGGTGACCCCCAACCATAAAATTATTTTCATTGCTACTCCATAACTGTAATTTTGCTACTGTTATGAATCTATCTGATATGCAGGATATATTTTCATTGTTACAAATTGAACATAACCCACAGGTTGAGAACCTCTGATTCTAAAGTAAAGATGCTTATGAGATACATGAGAGCAAGGGTCAATGGGAATGAATAGATAAGGGGTGGGGTACCGGCAGCCTTAAGGCCACATGTGGCCTTCTAAATCCTTTAAATGCAGCCTTTTAACTGAATCCAAATTTACAGAACAAATTGGATTCAGTCAAAAGGCTGCACTTAAGGATTTAGAAGGCCATATGTTACCTTAAGGCTGCAGGTTCCCCACGTGGGGATGATTTTCTAAAGGGGATTACAAATAGAATCGATGATTTCCTAAAGGGATTACAAATAATTAATAATCACACAAAATGATACTCAAATTCCCTAATAATCATAGAAATGCACATTGACCTAATGATCCTAACTTACATCAGATAAACTGGCCAAGATAGTTAAAAAAAAAAATTCACCACTGGCAGAGGTATGGGAAAGCAGGTGTTCTAGCACATTTGTATCACAGAATGGTGCAAACTTCTTGGAATGAAACATGGCACTCTCTCTCTCTCTCTCTCTCTCTCTCTCTCTCCATATATATATATATATATATATATATATATATATAAACATATACATATATATATACACACATACACATACACACACACACATATACACACATATATAAAGATTCACAAAAGTCACTGTACCCTTTAATTTAGCAATTCTACCATGAGGGCTTTATCTTAAAATACCTTATGAAAATGTAAAAAGAAACTATGTATATATAAAAATATTCATGGCTGTTTATACATAATAGCAAAAACAAAAATAATACTGGAAATAAACTATATCTAGTTTTTGGAAAATGTATTAATAAATTATGGTATACAGCATTCATGAAACCACATCATGGCACAGAAGTAACCCTGGATGCTTGAAGGCCATGCCAGCATAATGCTTACTCTATAAGGTTCTGAAAATGCTCTGAGTACAGGCTCCATAAGGGGCCCGCATACCTGGTCCAAGGATCAGCCCAGTTAAACTTGGAAAGGCTAATCACTAGGTTGCTGTCAAGATGATTGATTTTTTTGTCCACAGCGACTCTTGAAAAACAGCTGATAAATCAGAGAGACTGTGGTCTGTAACCACACTAATAAAATTACAGAAAGTAGAAAACATAGGAAGGTCATGGAATAGTAGTATGACAATATAAAACTATAAACATAAAAATACAAGCAAATACTTACTGAAGTATTACAAAATTAAGGCAGCAGAAACAGAACAATACATACAATGACTTTTAAAAGAAAAACAAAATCAAAAGCGATAGAGCTAAAGATGGACTCACCTGTAGAGACAGAGCAAACATCTTTAGTTTATTAATATTTGGTGCTGAACTTTATTAATGTGTGCTCAAAACACCCCTATCCTAAAATCCTTCCTTAGGTTCTGTGATTATCTCAAGTTACTATCTCATGTCTCTTCTTCCCTTCACCAAAAAACTTTTTGGAAGAGCTGGCTTCACTTTCTTCATCTGCTTTTCTCACCACTTCTGTAGTTCTTGACCCTTTACAATCTGGCTTCCGCTCACTTCTCTCTATGTAGTGGCTTCCTCAAAGATGACCAAAGACCACCTAATCACCAAACTGATTGGCCTTTTCTCAGACAACCTCCTCCTTAACTTATCTGAAATATCTGACACTGTAGACAATCTCCCTAGTTCCAAGAGGGCCTTACTCATCTTTGGTTTCTGTGAAACTACATTTTCCTGGCTTCCCTTCCTACTTCTCTAAACTACTGCTTTCATCTCTCTCATCCTCTCACTTGATTCATTACATTCATTTAATGGCTTCTCTTCTTCTTCCTGCCCCCTACATGTTGATTAACCCAGGGTTCTGTTCCAGGTCCTCTTTTCTTTCCTCCCTATACACTCTCTCCATTTGCAATGCCATCTGTTCACAGCTTCAACAATTATCTCTATGTGGATTACTCTCAAATCTATCGATTAAACTTTGACTTCTTTTCCAAATTCTAGACATGAATTTCCAAATATCTCCTGGGTATCTCTACCTGTATACTGTGATAATGCCTCAAATATACTGTGTCTAAAGACAAATTCTTCTTCAAAACCTATTCTTCCTTATAACTTCCTAATTTGTGTTAATGTTGCCATCATTCTTCTAATTACACACTTAAAACCTCGGTACTATTTTTGGTGACTTTTTTTTGTCCCCATCTAATCATGTTGTCATTTCTGCTGCTGTAATTTTTTTCATTCATCATATTTTCTATATTACTATGATTCAGGTCCCTGTTACCTCTAACCTGAAACTATTATAATCACCTCCTAAATGGTTTCCTGACCTTTGGTCTCTCATTGTTCTAATACATTTTATTCACTGGTGCAAGATTAATGTTCTTAAAGCACAATCTAATCATACTTTGTCCCCTTCCCATAACTTTAAAACCACCAGTGACTTCCCTATCATACAGAATACAAATTCCTTGGCCTACCACCACAGGTCCTTGATGATTTGGCTCCAACCTACCTCCTTACTAATCTCATCTTCCAATTCTTCCATTCAAATACACAAACAGAATACTCAGCATTCCTAAATATGCCTGGTCCCTTTCTCTTTTTTTGTACATTTTATTCTTCTTTAAATTCTCTGCCCCTATTTCTCTCTATTCAATTCTTAGCTTTTCTTTGGTGTCCAACTTACATGCTACCTCATTCATAAGGCTTTCTCTGATTGCCACCACCAATCAGACATACTAGATTTATCCTCTGAATTACCAAAGCACTTTGTTTCTGTTACAGCACTTGCATATTCTGTGTTTGTATAAGAGTTATTTATATGCCTTTATCTCCACCAATAGACAAGTAATAAAGGTCCCTAAGAGAAAAGACCATGTTTAGTTATACTTTATGTTCTCCATAGTTAGTACACTGTTGAATAAATGGATGTTGAATGGGTAAATAAATATCATTTGAATATAGTTCATGGTCTTCAGATCTAACCTAGAATAAATAAAATTCTTCTCAGACAAGGTTGTAAATATAAATATACTGATAGTGAGTAGATTTAATCTAGAACTAAATAATGATATAGCTATTAAGAAACAAATTCTTGTTCCAATTTATAAGTTTTCATTATATAAAATTACAATGAATGAAAACCTAGTGATTTCAATGAACTAATAAGATATAGTGCCTCCAACTTGAGAATCACAGATTTTGCAAGTTAGAAGGCCTTTTGAGTCTGTTTTGTTCAAGTCATTATTTTATAGATGATAAAATGGACAGGGGAATGCTGATATAGCTAGTTGGTATAACAAGAGTGAAACTGAGGCCTCAGAGTTCCTTATCCACTGCTCTAGCCACTGTACCACATTTTAGGATTTTCTAATATCTACTATTCACAAAAGACATGAGCATTTTCTGGATTCAGATGCACATAAAACAACAGCACAATCTCCTTTTAAAAAAAGACAAAAATTAAAAACAAAACCAAAAACCTCTAAGTACCTGTCTAAAAGATGATATACTTGAAGGTCGGGGTCTCTCAAAACTTGACTCTTGCCTACAAAATTGATCTCGTTTCTTCTCCTGTCTTCTCAGGTAAGCCTAAAGAATAAAAAAGTTACTAGGTCTTAGGTTTTTATTTTGTTCCAGAGTTTACCCTCATTATACTGCCCCTTGGAAAACTGATGTTTTTTTTTTTAATCAGAACTGTGATTTCCCAGAGAGGGACTACTTGACCAGTGTAAATCAGTATATTCTCTGCAACATATAGCCCTGGGGTATTTAGAAATTAAGTAATTTGCCAAGAATCACACAGTCAGTACGTATCAACTAAATCCAGCTTCTCTTGACTTCAAGGCCAGTTCTCAATCAAACAAGTAACATGCATTTAAGCATCTGCTATATGTTCACTGGGGATACAAAGAATGAAACAGTAACTCTTCACAATTTGCTGATATTCTACAGAAGGAAAAAGCAAGAAGGCAAATATGACAAATAAATATACAGAGAATAAATACAAGGTAGTTGGAGGAAGGACACTTGTACTTGGGGGGATCAGGAAAGGCTTCATGCAGAAGGTGGTGCTTGAGTGGCATCTTGAAGGAAGATAAAGATTCTCTGAAGAAGGTAATGAAGGAGTACATCACAGCCATTGGGGACAGTCTTTGCAAAAGCATACAAACAGGAGATGGAGTGCCACATACGAGGAATAGAGAGGTCAGTTTGGCTGGATTATAGGATGTGGAAAGGGGAATAATATATAATGAGGACAGAGAGCTACAAGGGGCTCAGGTTGTGAAGGGCTTCAAAAGCTAAAAAGAGTTTATATTTTATCCTAGAGGTAATAGGGAGCCACTGGAGTTAACTGAGTAGGAGAAAAATATGGTCAGATCTAAGCTTAATCATTTTGGCAACAGCTTAGCAGATGGAGAATAAGGAAAGACTTGAGGCAAGGAGACCAACTAAGAAGCGCTGTAATAGGCTAGGCAGGGTAATGAAAACCTGAACGGAGGTGGTAGTGTATGAGAGAAGGGCCCAGGTCATTAGAGATGCTGTGAATGTTGAAACAGTAAGATTTGGCAAATAATTTGATACCTGAGGAGTCAAGGATCACACTGAAATTGTGAATTTGGGGAACTGAAAGAATGATGGTACCTTCAATGGAAACAGGAAATTTTGGAAGAGGAATTTTTTTGGGTGGAGAAGAAAGTTTGGAAGAGGAGTATTTTGGGGGCGAGGGAGATGATAGGCTCTTTTTTGAATATGTTGAGTGTGATATGTTTCTGGGACATCTAGCTTGAAATGTTTAATAAGTAACTGTTGATACAGGATTAAAGGTGAAGGGAGAAACTGGGCCTGAATATACCAGTCTGTGAATCATCAGCATAGAGATGATAAGCCCATAGGAGTTGATGAGATCAGGAACAGGAAGCATAAAAAGAGAAAAGAAAAGAAGGCCTAGGATAGAGCCTTGAGATACAGCCACAGTTAGGGGCATGATATGGATGATGAGTCAGCAAAAGGCCACAGAGAGGACATGATCATATAGGTAGGATGAGAACCAGGAGGGAACAGTTTCACAAAAAAAACTTAGGAGATGAGAAAATTCAGGACCAGAGGCTGCCTGACATTGTGAAAAGCAGCATAGAATTTAAAAGGATGAGGCCTGAGAAAACACCATCAAATTTGGCACGTGAGACATAACTGGTAACTTAAGAGGGGAAAGTTTCAGTTGAATGATAATGTTGCTCCATTTGTGATGCAATATTGCCTTGGGGGCTACGTATCCCCAAATCTTCTTTTAATATGGGTCATCCAACACAACAATCCATTTCAAACCTCTGTCTCCTTAACTCTTTTCTCTTTTGGCTCATAGAGCTAGATTGAAAGAATTACTTTTTTTGATGAAGTCATTGTTCTAATAAATATAAACTGTTTATCACTTTGTTAATTATGTATCTGAATAATAGCTTCCTTTATTAATGTCTGAGTAAGACCCATACATTTCTTATGAGATCAAGGTTGTTTTGTATCATAAACAAAATCAATCCCCAAATACGAAATATTATTAATAAAACATGACCTTTCTTTGTTATTAAGAAATCCACTGTCAAAATATTCCTCACAGTATTATATCAGAAATAGGTTATCTGCTGTGATAGTGAAGAAACCTTATTTGAAAATACAGAAACCAACAAAAAAGAAAATATAGAAACCACTAAAAAAAAAAAGCCTTCTCCATTAAATCTGACAGTTTATAAAACCTAGCAGAATTGATTTAAGAAGGTGAAGATGCCATTCTTAGAAGAAACCATGTGGTAAAGTGCTTTGAGCCTTTGAAGCCTTTGTTACCAAGTTTCTAATCTTCTGATACTTACTGGCTATATGGCCATAGACAAATCTCTTAATCTCTGTGGTCCTTAAGCAACTCTCAAAACTGTAAGTTAAAGTTTTCTTGCATTTTCATTCTCTGTTAGCAGAAGCAGCCTCATAATGGAATTTTGGACCATTACAAGAATCTTGTATTGTTGTTGCTCAGTTCATTTCAGTTGTGTCTGACTCTTTGTGACCGCATCTGGGGTTTTCTTGACAAAGATACTGGGAGTGATTTGCCATTTCCTTCTCCAGATCATTTAAAAGATGAGGACACTGAGGTAAACAGGGGTAAGTGACTTGTCCAGGGTCACATAGCGCCTAAGGTCAGATCTGAGTTCAGGAAGATGAGTTTTCTTGAATCCAAAGACAGCACTCTAACCACTGTGCCACCTAGTTTCCCCAAAGAAATAGATATGACCAAAAATTAACACAAAGTCCTAGGACTTAAAATTCAGCACATGTAGCCACAGAGGTTAGAGACTGGTACCTTTTGGCTATGTCAAGATCATTTACGCTATCAATATGGAAGAAATTTTGCCTCTAAGTAAAATTATGAATTCCCAAGATAAGAGATGCAAGACTATATTCTGCCTTGGTTGTCAAGACACAGGTTTAAAATACTGTCTATAAATGAAAAGCTAATTCTCTTTTGCTCCAAAATTAAGCCTATTTTCATAAAAAATATAAAATGCATATTTAGTCATGGTCCATGTCACCAGATCTATAAGAAATCAGGCTAAGTCTCAAAGAAATTGGGCAGTTAACTTAACGAAATTCAACTAATTATGGGCTAGCTTTTCTTTCTATTCCCTTTTTGTTTATTTTTTAATTGGAATCTGTGTCTGTAGGGAGCACTGAGTGTATAGTTATTTGCTGAAGACAGATGCTCATGCTCTCTTAATTTACTGTTAAGAGGAGCAAAAGAAGAAAATGCAGATGAATAGGAAGAGGGCGGAGATAGCATCAATAAATGCAGGAAAGGCCAATTCAAGTTTGTAGAAATGAATATAATTTTTGTGGACTTTTGAAAACTATCTCTAAGAATACATGTGGTTTCAATAGTTCTTTGCCAAAAAGGGGAGGAGGGGGAGACGGATTAGCTCTCATACTGAACAAAGTCACAGGGATGATTCCAAACTCCTCCTGTTCCCTTTCTTTCTAGCTCCTTATCTCATTCTATGAGGAGGACAGAACACTGGAAAGGCAAATATTTTCTAATTCTTCCTAACCTTTTTTATAGCCAAGCAACTTTTCAAGTGTTATTTAAACACTGATCCTTCCTCTTTTTACATTTAAAGCTTTACTAAACAGTAGGAAAATAAATGTGAAAATAAATCCAGGCTTATGGAATTGTAGAGATATTCCCCTAATTCTTTAGTTTTCTATTTATAACGAATTGGTATGTCTTTTTGTTGTTTTTGTTTTAACTTAGAACTATCTATTGCTTATCTACACCAAGATGGCCTATTGACACTTCAAACTCTGTGGGTAAAAAAGCTGCTTCTCTCAACTTCTCTTTTTCTTGATATTACCGTCTTCTCTAGACTCCTCCTTCTCCTTCACCCAACAAATCTAATCAGGTATCAAAGTCCTTTTGAATCTACTTCTAAAATTGGTTTCTCGATGGGTCCAATCCACACCTGCATCCTCATTTAGGCCCTTGCATCATCTTATGTAGGTGTTGGTAATAACCTCCTAACCAGTCTTTCAGATTCAAGTCTAGTCCATATCCAATCCATCCTTCACATTTGAGCCTAAGGAGGAATGCTCTGATCATCTCACTCTTCCATTTCAGTGGTCCCTTATCGTTAATAATAATGTATAAGTTCCTCATCCTGTCATTCAAGGTCCAAGACAATCTTACTTTGATCCTACCAAGTGGTGTTAACCACTCAATTGAACTTATTCAACAAAAAAAGTTTGGGTCCTATGGAGTCCCATGATCACCTTGGAAGACTGTAAATGCACTGCCAGGCAAAGTCCTGAGTAAGTGCTATACTCTCTATAGCTCTCAGATGAGAGAAAGGGAATAAATATTTATTGAGCACCTACTATATACTAGGCACTGCACTAACGTTAATTCCTTTGATCCTCATAACAGCTCTGTGAGGTAGTTGCTATTATTCATCCCCATTTTACAGTTGAAGAAATTGAGTCGAATAGAGGTTAAGTAATTTACTCACATAGGCAGCTACCTTTTAAACCTCAGCTCTGTCTCCCTCTGTAGGGTAACACCAACTCACTGTAAAATGGTGTATGGATTTACCCATTCAGAAACCAGTTCTGACCCATCATCATTCCCTACAAAGGGAAGAGTCTTATATGACCATATATCATTCCATACCCTTTTCATATAGTCTATGTTCTGGTCAAACTGGACTACTCTTCCCTTCACACTTGTTCTTCTCTCTCCAATTTCAATGCTTTTGTTTCTTGTGTTTGTTTTGTACCATTCTCCATGTTTTGGAAGGGACTCTTGCCTCTCTTGCCTATTGAAGTGGCTCATTTTGTTCAAAGACCAATTCTAATGCTACCTTCTCCATAAAGCCTTACCTGACTCCCCTCAGTCCCCCACTTCATACCTCTTCCAGATGAAAGTGGTCCCAGCTTCCACAAATTTATCATAGCACTTTGCCAGATAAATCCTCTGCATTCAACTCACTTTTGCTTGTATCATAATTACTTGTGTTCGTGCCTTTCTCCAAGAAACAAAAAGACCTAAATGAAGGCCTGGATGAGTTGCAATCAGCAAATCTATAAAATCAGAGAACCACTGAGTACAGAAATAAATCTTTCTCCTCATAGAGAGGAAACTTCTTGAGAATAATGTCTTTGTATCACCAGAGACTAGCATAGAGCCTTGGACAAGTAGGTGTTTAAAACATAAAATTTTTGTTGAATTAAGTAAAAAAGGGGGGGAAAGCAGTGGAAAAGGCAATGGACACAAGATTAATATTTGTAGGTGGCTATACTTAAATTCCATTAAGAGGAAATGGTCAGTTGACCTTTTAAATATTTACCTTTTATTTACAATAATTAAGACCTAGATTGTTTTAACTATTGTCTGCCCATGTGATAAAAACAAGTTTAGTTTTTAATGGTTTATTTTTATTGACATCTTTTGTACTTATATCACTTTCATTTCAGATATAATTCTTCCCTACTCAGAGAGCCATGCTTTATCACAAAGAATAAGAAGAAAGAAAAATAAACAACTTAGCATAACTTATGAACACAGCGACCACGGATGAACTTCTAGCCATCCGTTCCACATCCACTGACCCCCCATGTCTCTGCAAAGGGAGGGAAGTACCTTTAATCATCTCTTCTTCAGGCACAAGGTGGTCATTAGAATTACATAACACTGGAGTTTTGCTTCTCTCCATTTATTGTGCATATTGTTATCCCGGTCATCATTTAGGTCACTTTGAATGACTTATATAAGTCTTCCCACATCTCTCTGAATTATTCAGATTTCATCACTGCTTGGTGTGCAGCAATATTACATTAATGTACCATAATTTGCTTAGCCATTCCCCAATGATTTCTGTTTCCAGTTTTTTGTTACTATATAAAGTGCCGCTATAAATATTATCATGTGTACTGGACCTTTGTTCCTATCTTTGACATCCTGAGGTGTTTTACTGGCAGTGGGATCTCTACATCAAAGGCATATGGGCATGTTTTGTTTATTTTTTTAGCATAATCCTAAATTGCTTCTCAGAATGGATACACCAATTCACAGTTGCATCAACAGTATATTAGTATTCCTGTCAAAATTCCTCTATTGTTGACTATTCCCCTGTTGTCATCTTTGCCAACTTGCCGAATATGAGTGAAACTTCAGGGTTGTTCGGCTTACATTTTTATTATTATTACCATTATTATTATTATTATTATTCGTTATTTGGAGCAGTCTTTTTTTAAATGAACTTTTGTAGTGAGCATTTGCAGATGAGCACTTTCTCTGCAATTTATAGTCATTTTTTAATTTTTATTTTTTTATTTTTTAAAATTTTATTATAGTTTGCATCATTCATTTCCACAAGATTTTGAGTTACATATTTTCTCCCCGTCTTTCCCCCACCCACCGCTGCAAAACAGCCATCCCAGTGTGTACCCCCTCCCCCAGTCTATTCTCTCCAATGTCACTTTTCGGTAGGGCAGGATGGATCTCCCAGCTGCAGTGCCTGTGTATCTCAAGTTCCAGTTGGATATAGTCAATAATAATAATAATAATAATTGCATATACACACACACACACACACACACACACACACACACACACACACACACATATATATATATATATATATATACAA
>JAQQSU010013218.1:0-11717 GCA_028627135.1 Pseudochirops cupreus | reverse complement strand
GCAAAAAACTGGAAATTAAAGGGATGCTCATCAATTGGGGAATGGCTAAAAAAGTTGTGGTATATGAATGTAATGGAATACTATTGTGCTATAAGAAATGGGAAGGAGATGGACTTCATAATTACCTGGAGAGGCTTATATAAATTGATGCTGAGTGAGAAGAGCAGAACCAGGAAAAATTTGTACACAATCACAGACATATCGTATGTGTGATGACCAACCTTGATAAACTGGACTCTTCTCAGCAATGCGCAGTTATAAGACAACTCTACAAGTCTCAGGATGGAAGGAGATATCTACATCCAGAGAAAGATCTAGAAAGACTAGAGTTTAAATGAGACTGAAGCAGTACATGCTATCATTCTTTTTCATGTTTTGTTTTGTTTCTTTTTTCCCAGGGTTCACTCATTGGTTACAACCCTTCTATACAACCAGACTATTGTACAATGTGAAAGTATTTGCAGCTCCTATACATGATTTCACACCACCATGGTGGGGAGAGGGAGGGGGAGGGGAGAAAATCTGTAACTCAGGGGATTGTGGAACTGAATGTTGTAAACTAAAATAAATAAACAAATCATTGAGAGAAAAAAATAATGCCTTATTGTACAAGTTTTACCACATCTCTTTCAAAATTTATCATTTTCCTTTTCTCTCATATCAACTAATCTGATAAATGTGACATGGTATCTCAGAGTTTGCATTTCTCTGATTAATAGTGATTTAGATATTTTTTTCATGTGCCTATGTAGTTTTAATTTTTTTCCTGCTGAAAGCTGCCTATTCACATGCTTTGGCCATTTACCAGTTGGAGAATGACTTGTACTTATACATTTGACTCAGTTCTCTTTATAATTGAGAACTGAGGCCCTTATCCGAGAAACTTGCTACAAAGGACCACCCCCCCCCCACTTTCTGTTTTCCTTCTAATCTTGGTTGCATTGGTTTCATTTGTGTAAAATCTTTTTACTTTAATATAATAAAAATTATTCATTTTATATCCCATAATGCTCTCTATCTCTTGTTTGTTTATATATACTTCTCTTTTTAAATCTAACAGATAAACTATTGCATGCCACTCTTTATGTTCAATTCATGTATCCATTTTGATCTTATCTTGGTATAGGTTGTGAGATGTTGGTCTATACTTAGTTTCTGCCATACTGTTTTCTAGTTTTTCTAGCTGTTTTTTTGTCCTTCATTCTTGAAGAGGATTATGACATCAGGGAGATGAAGATATGAGTTGTGGTGGACTTTGATGTGAGTGAGGGAGGGTTGTGCAAGGTCACCAGCATCCCTTTCTTCTCCAATGAAATCTGCATCCAGTGGCCAGATATTTATCAGGACAACTGGAGATGTCCTAGAATGCATGGGAGACTGTGGTACTTTTAGGGTAAGGTCTTTTTAGGTTCTCACATTGAGTGAGGTAATAGCCATTCAGTGTAAGGGTCTCTTTAAGAAATGAGTCAAAGGATGGTTCCTTTAAAAAAAAAAAGAAAATCCAACTTGCAGGGGATAAGTGGTGCTGTTGAGGAGTCTGATACTTGTAGATCTCCTGGGTTTGGGAATTTTCAATTGTAGTAGGCTAAGCTAATTAGGTGACTGAACTGTTTATCTACACAGAAGACTTCAAATGAAAGTTTCAAATACATGCATGCATTTGTATAAACACTTGTTATGTACTCATGGACATATTAACCTATATGTTAGCATTTACTACTGTGTATTGTGTACCAAATGTATTTCACTGATCTTGCACTATATTTTTTAGCCAGTACCACATAGTCTTCACGCATACTGCTTACTAATGCATTTTGAGATCTGGTACAGTTAGGCTACCTTCCCTCACTTTTTTTCCCATTAATTCCTGTGATATTTTTTACCTTTTTGTTCTTCCCAATGAATTTTGTTATTACTTTTTCTAACACTATAAAATATTTTTGTTAGTTTGATTGTTGCTCTACTGAATAAGTAAGTTAATTTAGGTAGAATTGTCTTTTTTATTATATTGGTTCAGATTACTCATGAGCAATTAAAATTTTTATCCAATTTTGTTTCCACTTATTTAGACATCTTTGCACAAAAAGTGTTTTGTAATTGTGTTCGTATGGTTCCTGGGTTTGTCTTGGTGGGTAGGACTCCAAGTATTTTGTATTGTCCAAAGCTAGTTTAAATGGAATTTCTCTTGCTCCTGGACATTGTTGGTAATAAGTAGAAATGCTTATGATTTATGGGGGTTTATATATCCTGCTACTTTGCTAAAGTTATTAATAATTTCAACCATTTTAGTTGATTCTCTGATATTCTTTAAGTATAACATAATATTATCCGCAAAGAGACATTATAATTTTTCCCTCATCACCAATTCTAATTTCTTCATTTTCTTTACTTATTGCTATGTAATTGATTCTCTAGAATTCTTTAAATATGCCATCATATCATCTGCAAATCAGTGATAACTTTGTTTCTTATTCTTCTTTGTTTCTTCTAATTCCTTTAATTTCCTTTTCTTCTTTTATTGGTAAAGCTAACATTTCTTGTACAATATTGAATAACAGTGGTGATAAAGAACATCCTTGTTTCACTCCTGATCTTATTGGTAATGCTTCTAGCTTACTCCCATTACATATAATTCTTGCTGATAATTTTAGATAGATACTACTTACCATTTTCAGGAAACCTTCATTTATTCCCTATTTATTCCTATATTCTCTAGTGTTTTTAGTAAGGGTTGGTATTGAATTTTATCAAAAGCCTTTTCTTCATCTTTTGAGGCAATTATATCATTTCTGTTGGTTTTGTTATTGGTATGGTAGCTATGCTGATAGTTTTCCCAATACTGATCCAGCCCTGCATTTTTGGTTTAAATCCTATCTGTTCAAAATGCATGACTTTATGATATATTGATGTGATCTCTTTGGTAGTATTTTATTTAAAATTTTTTGCATCAATATCCACTGGAGAAATTGGTCTAGAATTTTCTTTCTCTGTTTTCCCCTCTTTCTGGTTTAGTTATTGTAAAGTCACGCATAAGCAGCTTTCCAGAAGAATGCTACTGTGAATAGCTTTCAAGGTTCTGATCACAAAGTATAGTGAACCCTTTATTTGTTCAATAACAAATCAGAGAAAAACATTCACAGAAAATCAAGGTACAACATTCAGAATGTTGTAGCTTATCACAGAAAATCAAAATCCAACATTCACAATGTTACAACTTATCACTAAAATGGCCACATAGTTTTCACCAGAGTTGTCACAGAGTTTTGAACAATGCACATTCATTTAATCCCTCAATCATTTAGTAACTCAATCATTCAATCATCTTTAAGAAGGCTTGCCTCCTTAAGGGATGCAAAATACAAGAGTCAAAGTACTCTGCTCCTGGGTAGTACATTCATTTAGTCAATTACAAGTCCTTAATTCAATCACAAAGTACAATTACAAATAAATTACAATTCCATCATTCACTACTCAACAGAAAATAACAAAATTCAGTACACAGGGCTTCCAGCTATCTTACCATTACATCCATGCCTAGTTAGTTACCAGAGAGGGAAGCATCAACAACTGGGTTTTCAAAGCCAGGGGGCTCAACAGCTGCCCAGAGTCCCATCTGGCCAAATCACACAACTATTCCCAAAGTGAGTCTCAAAGCAAAACCTCACATCAGGATCAGTCACTACTCAGTATTCATAGAGAGGTCTTTCCATCTTGACTTGGGGCAGGCTTTCAGCCTTCATGGTTTCCCTTCCATGGTCCCATCTCCTACCTGAATTCACAAACCTGTTACCTGAGTTCAAAGGCAGATAGCACCCAGCTCCTTGTCTAGCTCTCCATGCAGTACCTGTTCCACATTGAAGCTCACAGTGTCCAGTCCACCTTAAATCCTTCACAGTCTCTATTCCTGGGATGTCAAGGCTTAACAAAGCCACAAACAGCCAAAGTACTGACACCATAGTCATGCTTCCTCTGGCAGCTTTGGCTGGTCCTCAGAAGTCTTCAGCAACTTGACTGGCCTTTGGAAGTCCTTAGCAGTTAGGCTGGCCCTCAGAAGAAGCTCCATCACCACAAGTTCCCAGGAAATTCTGCCTTTCCCATCTGGGGTTTTTCCTTATATTCAGTATTGCTCCTTTCTATTCAGCCCCTTTCTGTCACATCAGCGACAGGAGTTTCCTGTTCAGCCCCTTCCTGTTACATCAGCAACAGCGGTTGATACCTTTGGTTTCTTTAAGAGGGGCTTAATTTGAAATTTGGTGCTAAGTACCTCTTAGCTTAGCAATACAAAGGGATCTTCAAATTTCATTACTATTGCAGTTATCAGCAGCATATTTGTGTCCTAAAAAGAATTTGGTAGGATTATTTCTTCACCTATTATTTTCCAAATAGTTTGCCTTCTTGCCATGACTTATTTTTTAAATTTGGTGGAATTCAATTGTGAACCTGCCATGCCCTGAGGATTTTTTTTAGGGAGTTCCTTAATGAATTCTTCAATTTCTTTTTCGAAAGTAGTGTGATTTAAGTATTTTATTTTCTCTTCTGTCATTCTGGGAAATTTATATTTTTATAGGTATCCATCTCTTTTGCTTAGATTGTCACATATTTTGGCATATAATTAGAATACATAGCTCTTAATAATTGCTTTAATTTCCTCTTGATTTTCATTTTTTGTACTACTCATTTTTCTTAAAAAATCAAATTGACCAATTATTTATTTCATTATTTTTTCTTAAAATTAGCTTATATTTCTTTATTTAATAGTTTTCATTCTTTTAAGGTTATTAATTGTCCTTTGATTTTCAGGATTTCCAATTTGGTGTTTAATTGAAGATATTTAATTCACTCCTTTTCTAGGTTTTTAAAAACTGCATACTCAATTCATTGATCTACTCTTTATTTTATTGATGAAAGTGTTTAAGTGATGGAATTTTGGGGAAAGAACTTTTACAACCAATGTCTCTGATAAAGGCCTCATTTCTAAAATATATAGATAACCGAGTAAAATTTATAAGAATGTGAGTCATTCCCCAATTGATAAATGTTCAAAGGGTAAGTACAGGCAATCTTCAGAAAAAGAAATAAAAGGCATATGAAAAAAATGCTCTAAATCACCCTTGATTAGAGAAATGCAGATGAGGTACCACATCACACTTATTAAATAGTTTAACTGGACAAAACAGGAAAATTATAAATGCTGGAGAATATGTGGCAAAATTGGAACACTAATGTATTATTGGTGGGGTTGCGAACTGATCTAAATATTTTGGAAAGCAATTTGGGACTATACCCAAAGAGCTACAAAAGTTTGATCTTTGCCCTTTGACACTGTGATACCATATCTAGGGCTGTATCTCAAATAAAACATACAAATGGGAAAAGAACCCACATGTACAAAAATGTTTACCTTTTAATGTTGGTAAAGAACTGGAAATTGAAGGGATTCCCTTCAATAGGGGAATGGCTGAACAAGTTGTGGTACATGAATGCAATGAAATACTACTATGCTATAAGAAATAGTTAGCAGGTAGACTTCAGAAAAACCTGGAAACACTTAGATGAACTGTTGCTGAGTAAGGGGAACAGAACTAGGAAAACATTGTACACAATTACAACCACATTGATTGATGACTAACTTTGATACACTTGGCTCTTGTCAGCAATGCAAGGTTCTAAGACAACTCCAAAAGACTAATGATGCAAAATGCTTTCCACATTCAAAGAAAGAATTACAGAGTCTGAATGCAGATCAAATCATACTCTTTGCTCTCTCTCTCTCTCTCTTGTTTTGTTTCTTCTTTCTCATGGCTCACTTCATTGATTATAATTCCTCTTTGCAACATGATTAATATAAAAAAGTATGTGTAGTAAACTTGTGTATGTAAAGCCTATATCATACTGCATGCTGTCTTGGATGGGGAGAGGGGAAGGAGGGGAGAAGAAATTTTGGAACTCAAAAGTTTGTGGAATTGAAGATTTTAAACTAAAAATAAATAAATTAAAAAATAAATAAAGAGTTATAATTTTCCTCTAAGTACTACTTTGGTTACATCTCATTTTGGTTTGTGGCCTTATTGTTTTCATTCTCTTCAATGAGATTATTGATCATTTCTGTAAGGGGGCACTCTCCCAAGCTTCTTTTGCCATGAGTTTGGAAACTTTTTGCTGACTTACGCCAGATGCCATGGTACCTCATTGCTACCTGTGCCAAGGGCATGCGGCTTTGCTCCTGGCCTCTGCCAGTTACTGCTGGCCTGCACCAATTTTTCCTCACTTGTGCTGGGGAAGCAGAGTCTTTGTGCTGGCATAGGGCTTAAGACTTTGCTGATGGCTTGCTGGGCTCAACCTACACTGTACTACACCTTTCCTGCTGAACTTCAAAGTTGTCTAGAACTAGAAAATTCTTTCACTGCTTCCTTTTGTTAGCTTTGCCACTCCAGAATTCATTCTGAGGTTTTACCTTATAGTTGTTTGGAGGTGAATTTGGCAGAGTTGAGGTAATTTTTTGCCTTACTCTGCTATCTTGGCTCTGCCCTCTAAGATCTCATTATTCATCAAGAACTTCTGCAATAGCAGTTTTATGAAAATGCTTTAATTCAGCATCTTACATTATATCTCAGAATAAATTCCCCATAATCAGATAATATTTAAAATTGATTACAAAACTTTCAATACATATAACATAAATTATAAGTTTAAAGAAGCTTACTCACACAAAATCAATATAAATGGAAAATTTATAAGTAATTGACACAAGTTTATTTTCTACAAAAGATAAATAATGAAAGTATTTAAGCAAACGTTTAAAGAGAAAAAAATGTAAACTATCTGAACCATAAGAAAATACTCCAGATCACTAACAATGAGACAAAAATTAATTATGCTGGAGTATCAATTACACCCCTCCAAGTTACAAAATAAAGTATTTTAATAAATGCTAAATCATCGTTGGTAGAAACAAAGACAATAATATTCTATTGAAGCAACCATTCTGTAAAATGATGGTGTTATTGTCATAATCTGTGTTCTGGGACTGATACTACAGGCCATAAACCTCAAACTGGAAAGTTGTACAAAGGGACCATATATGCCCCAATATTTGCAGGAAGACAGGAATCCAAAGCAATATGTGTAGTGATGTTCAGTAATAGTGTGTGTGTGTGTGTGTGTGTGTGTGTGTGTGTGTGCATAAATGAAAGTATGTCTAAACAAGATTCAAACCACATTAATTGGAGAAAATATCAGGGGGAATATACTAAGATTAAGGAGGGTCTTTTAAAAGGTGAAACTAGCTGAAATTTGAAGAAATCTGAGGACAAGAGGAGGTAGAGAGGAGGAGGGAGAGAGTTCCAGGCATACAAAGCTAGTGAAAATGTCTGAATCGGGAGATGCATTGCCATGCAGAAAGAAGAATAAGGTGGACAGTGTCATGGAATCTCAAACTATATGGATGGGAGTAAACTGTAAAAAGACTGGAAAGATAACAAGGACCCAGACTATGAAGGGTTTTAAAATCCAAGCAAAGGATCTGATATTTGATGATAAAGGTAATAAAAGCTCATGAAGTTGATTGGATAAAGGGATGACATGGTCACACCAATGGTTTAGGAAAAAACATTTTGACAGCTAAGAGGAAGATGATCTGGAGTAAGGAGATATCCAAAGTAAAATGACTAACCAGTAGGGTATTACAATAGTCTGTGCTTGATATAATGAGTGCCTAGATCAGGGATGAGATGATGGGATATGAACCAGATAGTGCCACAGGAGACAAAGGAGTATATGCAAGAGATTTTATTTTTTAATTTAAATTAACTTTTATTTATTTTTAGTTTACATCATTCATTTCCACAAGATTTTGAGTTACAAATTTTCTCCCCGTCTTTCCCTGCCGACCACCCCAGAACAGCCATCCCACTGTATACCCCCTCCCTAAATTTGCTCTCTCCTATATCCTCCCCCATCACACCTCTGACTTTCTGGTAGGGCAAGATGGATCTCCCTATCCCAGTGCTTGTGGCAACTTGTTTCCCACTTGCATGTAAATAATAATAATGATAATAATAATAGTAATGCATTTAAACATTTTATTTTAAAACTTTAAATTCTAGATTTTTTCCCTTCCTCCCTCCTCACCCACCCCCACTGGAAAGACAAGCAATTCAATACAGGCTGTATATGTGTAGTTACACAGAACATCTCCACAATGGACATATTGTGAGAGACTGATTATATTTCCCTCCCTCCTTTCTTGCCCCCCACTTTTTCTATTCTCTACTTTCTCTCTGTCTCTTTACAAAAATGTGTGCTTCTAACAATCCACCTCCCAAACCTGCCCTCCCCTCCATTATCCACCTTCCCATCCCCTTCCCCCTTATTCTCCTGTAGGGCAATATACCCAATTTACAGTGTATGTCATTCCCTCCCTAAGCTAAATTCAATGAGAGTAAGGTTGACCCATTTCCTTTTGCCTTCCTGTTCTTCCCCTCCATTGTAACAGTTATCCCTTGCCTCTTCTATTTGAGATGATTAACCCTATTCTGTCTCACCCTGTCTCCTCTCATTATATTCCTTTCCCACCTCTCAATTTCACCTTTTAAAATATCGTCCCTTTGTATTCAATTGATCCTGTGCACTCTGTCTATGTATAACTGTAGACATATCTATACACACACTCACATATATATTCATAGGCATATATACCCTCCTATAGACATACATACACACACATTTATATTCCCTTCAAATATCCTCGTACAAAGAAAAGTCTCATAAGTTACAATGATCGTTTTTTCCATGTTGCCATGTAAAGAGTTTGACTTTGATAAGTTCCTTATGGTTTCTTTTCCCTGTTTACCTTTTCATGCTTCTTGTATTTTAATGTCAAACTTTTTATTCAGCTATGCTTTTTTTTGTCAAGAATGCTTGAAAGTCCTCCACCTCATTGAATGACCATATATTCCCCTGAGACATTATGCTCAGTTTTGCTGGGTAGGTGATTCTTGGTTTTAATCCTAGCTCCTTTGATCCCTGGAATATCATATTACAGGCCCTTCAATCCCTTAATGTAGAAGCTACTAGATCCTATGTTTTCCTGATTGTGTTTCCACAGTATTCAAATTGTTTCTTCTTGGCAGCTTGTAATAGTTTCTCCTCTATCTGGGGATTCCAGAACCTGGCTATGATATTCCTAGGAGTTTTCTTTTTGGGATCTTTTTCTAAAAGTGATCAGTGAATTCTTTCAAATTCTATTTTCCACTCTGGCTCTAAAATAGCAGGGCAATTATCCTTGAGAATTTCTTGAAGGATGTTTTCTAGGTTCTTTTTTTCATCATGGCTTTCAGGTAGTCCAATAATTTTTTAATTGTCTCTTCTGGATCTATTTTCCAGTCCAGTAGTTTTTTCAAGGAGATATTTCACATTTCCTTCTATATTTTCATTTGTTTGGATCTGTTCAATAGTATCTTGATTTCTCATAAAGTCATTTACTTCCATTTCCTCCAATCTAATTCTGAAGAAATTATTTTCTTCAGTGAGCTTTTGAGATTCTTTTTCCAACTGGCAAATTCAGCTTTTCAAAGCATTCTTCTCCTCATTGGCTTTTTGGGGCCCTTCTGCCATTTGAGTTAATCTATTTTAAAAGGTGTTATTTTCTTCAGTCAGGTTGTTGACTCTCTTTTCATGATTTTCTTGCATCATTCTCATTTCTCTTCCCAATTTTTCCTCCACCTCTCTTATTTGGTTTTCAAAATCCTTTTTAAGCTCCTCTGTGGCCTGTCACCAGTTCATATTTTTCTTGGAAGCCTTTGGTGCAGGAGTTTGGACTGTGTTGACTTCCTCTCATTCCATACTTTGATCCTTTTTGTCCCCAAAAAAGGAATCTAAAGTTGGATTGCTATGCTTGCTTTGCTTCCTCTGCCTGCTCATGTTTTCAGTCAACTAACTTGAATTTTGTGCTCATTGCCACAGTAGAACTCTACTTCCAGAGGGGAGACTTTTGTCCCAAATTGCTGGGGTTTTTTTTGCAGCTGTCAGAACTATTAGGAGGCTGCTGTCTCTACAGCTCCCACCAGCTTTGGCTCACTTGTCACACACCTCAGGACTACCACCCAAGACCATGATCCTGATCCGGGCAGGTTAAGGCAAGAGCACTTAGCCTCTGAATGGTCTCTTGCCTCCCTGCAATATCTTCAAGAGACTTTATTAAGATAGAATCAAGAGGACTTGGCAAATAACTAGATAAGGGGTGGAGATCAGAGAGAACAAATAAGTGAGGATGATATATTGTGAAGCTGGTTGACTCAATGGATAATATTAGAAATTTGGTTTTGGTTTGTTTGGTGTGTAAGGCCATTGGGGCTAAATGATTTGCCCATGGTCACACAACTAGTAAGTGTCAAGTGTCAGGCTGGGTTCCAAGGCCAGTGCTGTATCCACCATGACTTCTAGCTTTCCTCAGAAAAGAGTTTTGTGGGTTTTTTTTGGGGGGGGGGGCTTGGGGAAGATAATGTGTTGGGTTTTGGACATATTGATTTTGAGATGTCTACAAGAAGTTGAGTTTGAGATATCCAATAGGAAAGTAAAATATATGTGACTGGAGCTTAGAAATGAGGTTAGGTTTGGACAAAAATATCTTAGAATCATCTGCTTAATTGAATCCACAGGAATAGATGAGGTCACTAAGTTAACATTAGAGAAAAAGAAAAGAGGGCCCAGGATAGAGTATTAGAGGATACTCATTGTTGCTGGACTCAACCTTGATGAAGATCCAGCAGTAGAGGCTGAGAAGTGATCAAATAATTAGGAGGAAAACTAGAAGACATCAATGTAACCAAAATCTAGAGGGAAAATTATCAAGCATTGTGGAATTGACATTGGCAATAAGGATGAATATTGTTATAAGACAAAGCAATTAAAGAATCGTTGATCTCTCTGGAGACAACAATTTGTATGTATCTCACATTTATTCCCTAATTCACACACACACACACACACACACACACACACACACACACACACACAAACACACAAGCTTTCCTCAGTCTACCTTTAGCCTTTACCATTTTTGTCTGTATTATTGTAATAGCCTCCCCATTAGTTTTTTTTGTTTGTTTGTTTCTAGTTTCTCCTCTCTTCAATAAATCTTTCATGTATCTAGCAATTTAATATTCTGAAGACTCATATCTATGTTATTCCTTTGCTATAGTCAGTAATCCCTGATGTTTCTAGGGTAAAATAAAAATCTCTTCATTTGATATTATCCTGATTTATTCAATAGTGAGCTATTTTCAAAGTCAGGAGAATATAGGTTCAAGTTCCACCTAGGTAGTTTCTTAGAAACGTTATGTTGAGTAAGTCATTCTATCTTTCAGAGCCCTAGACAAACTTAAAAACATTTCTAAGTTACAAACAGATTTCAATCTGTGCAATTGTAGGCATCAGGTACAGACTTTATTATGGATCAGCTAAAAAGTGTGTGAAGCCTTCATTCTGAAAAAGCAGACTAGAGGATAATAATTAATCTATTCAAACGATGCTCAAATCTATAAAGCCAACCAAGCCTCATTCCACTCTTGGGATTCAGCTTCCTATTGGATATCTCCATCTGGATATTCCTTAAGTGTCTCCAACACATGATATTGTGTTGTTCTTATTTTATTTTATTTTAGTTTGCATCATTCATTTCCACAAGATTTTGAGTTACATATTTTCTCCCCCTCTTT
>JAQQSU010013217.1:0-11718 GCA_028627135.1 Pseudochirops cupreus | reverse complement strand
AAAGCCCTTAAAGAAAGCTGACCTGAAGGACAGGACTTTGAAGTCTAGCAAACATGTATAATCTCCTTTTACTTAGTCTAACAGGAGAAGTCGATTTTCCATGCTCATGTCATTATGGGCTTTTTTTATTTTGTTCTGAAGACAAGATGTACGGTAGTTGGAGATTACCAATTTGGGATACATTTGAAAGTTGACTTTGATCTCCTTAAAGCTATCAATCTCAGCCCAGGAAGGAACAAAGAGATAAGAGAAACTGGAAACCTAATTTGCATCTGATACCTTGGGAAAATATGACAGAAAAACAGAGAACTAAATAAGCAGAAAGCCCAAATGCCCTCCAACAGTGATGGCAGGACTTTTGTAAGACTGCTCATTTTTCTGGCCACAGAGCCTGCACGGTACATCACTGAGGTAAAACTTTGGAGCTCAGTCGCAGACTTCTTTATAGGAATCATAAAAGGGGGAGGTGGGTTGTTTTTAAAGATTAACCACCCTTTTGTTTCATGCAATGGGGGCACTGGGAGCTGCTGAAGTGGGCATTTATCTGACCTTTGCAACATTGAAATGGAAAAGGAATGTCAGTTTTTGATGGGAAATACATTTCTCAAGTTTGTTGAAAGCTTGTTGGAGAAGACTGCTAGGGATGGTGTTTTCCAGACTCTATATATCAGCCTCACCCCCATTTCTCATTATTTTGGAGAAGAAAGAAAGTCTCCAACCAAGACCATAGAATTAGCTACACAAAAAGAAGTAATTTTAGGCACAATTCTTCTAGCTGCTCATGCATGAGGACTTGAGGACCAATGATCATCTATCAGAAGTGTGATACCTCAACATTAGCAAACATTTGCCTTGCTGGGAATATCCAATTTCTTGCTTACCCCAGTTTTCCCTGGTCTGAGCTGCCTACCTCCCAGAAAGTTCTCCTTCCTAAAAGCCAAATCACCAGAAATGTTGATTATCCATTGAATTTATTTGTCAGTGAATAACAAACTCAGGCCTGGTTGTATATCCCCCATCTCAGTGATTCTGAAGGCCCACTGTCTTTATTTCAACCTCTGTCCTCCACTGCCTGCTCTCTTATTCCCATCCCCTTCCATCCAACCCTCCCACCCCACCCCTGGTTGGTCTCCTCGTCACAAAGTAACTTCACACTACAGTTCAACCTTCATTCAGCTGTCAAAGCCATCTTCCTGAAGTGGAGGTTTTACTATGTCAACCACTTCATCAATAAACTACAGTGGCCCACTATGACCTTCAGAATCTATCAGTAAAAGCATCTGTTTGTCATGCACGATCTGCCTCATGCCTTTCTTGTCTTCTTCCATCTTATCACCATATACTCTGTGACCCAGGGTCACTGGCCTTCCAATGCCTTGTGCAAGAGACTCCATATCCTGCCTCAAGGCATTTTTCCTGGCTGCCTCCCAATGTCTGAAATTCTCTGCTTCCTCAACTCTCCCTTCTCTTTTCCCTGCTTTCCATCAAGTCCCGGCCAACTTCCTGTCTTCTACCAGAAGTCTTTCCTAACCCCCCTTTCTCTCCCCCATGCCAAGGCCTTCACTCTATTAGTATCCCCAACATACACTGCACAGATAGACAGATAGCTCCAGAGATGCTCACATACACACATACACATGTGCACGGACATTTATGCACACTACATATACATATCTTTTCTGTACATAGTTGTTTGCATCTTCTTTCCCCCATTAGACAGGGAGCTCCTTGAGAGCAGAAAATGCCTTCTGTTTTTCTTGGTATCCCAGCACTTGGGACAATGCTTGGCATAAAATGGGCCCTTTAATCTGTGTTTTTGACTGATGACAACCTAGCTTAGATGCCTCATATTGATAACACAAGCCTGATAACTCTCATTGTTACTGTACCTCACCTTCTCTCTGTATGCCCCCATCTCCATCCCCTGCCTCCAGTATTCCCCCTTCATCCTCTAAGTTACCATTCAATCCTTCCCGTATGGAGACAATGCAGCCTTCCTCCCTCTGTCCTTTCCTTCCCACACTCTGTGAAAACCCCAGGAAGTGAGGATGCTGCGAGCAGGGACCTCATTGCTGCAGTTCCCCATCCTTACTCTCATCAAAGTCCACTCCAGGGGGACTTTTTCTATGTAAACATTGTGCTGATACTCTTCACTCGCCTCTCCTTTGTTCATCCCTTCCTTGTTTGAAGGGAGTAGCAGCACTGAGGGAAATGCCTGTAATGTTCTATGTCTTTTGATTCCCTCCTTCCAGTTCAGGGCTTCATGAGGGTTCAGTTTACTAACTTCCCCCACGCCTTCCTCGGTGTATGTTATTGAACCTTCTTTGAAAATCTGGCCAGGGGGAGAGATGAGCCTGGGATGCCATTTTCCCTAAGCTCAGTACTTCATCTGTCATCGAACACACAAAAGCATGACTTATTTTTTTTTAATGTGCTATTAGGCAACATTTTTTAACATAGAAGAACCTGTAATAGGAGGTAGAAACTGATTTAACAAAAGTGCAAATTATGTTACCAGGGAAGAATATTTGTCAATGTTCTCTGCAATGGCGAGATTCCTGTTTAATAGATAAGGTTGAGAAAAGAAAGAAATCATTCCATCTTGGGGATCTGGGAATGACTGAAGTACTTTGTTTGGGCCTACAGGTTCTAACAGTATTTGTTCTTAAAGTATTCATTTGACACTATCCCACTTTCTCTTTTAAGTCAACTGGTTTTGATTTCATTATAACACAGGGTTGCATGGCTGTCTGCACTATCTCATTCAGTATCATTTAATGACATCTTCAATTTGGACTGGACTGTAGGCTTCAAGGCAAGACTGTGACTCCTTCTTCATGTCAGCTACACTCAGGGGCCAGGACAAAGCCTTGCTTATAATAAGAACTCTGTAGAGATGGAGTACATGATTGGAAGGATGGTCCAATTAAGTATCACAGGCAAAAAAGGGAGAGTTTATCATACTAAATATGAATGTGAGAAAACTCTGGAGAGCTGGTATTCTCAAGCAGGTGTGAGATCTGGCTTTGCTTAGATTCCTCACCCCAAAACTCCGGGTGCTTGGAAATCAAAAGGGATAGCCTATGACAAGTCTGTTGACAACTCTAAAATGCTAGGGAAATGCTAGCTACGAATGTTATTATCTTAAATGAAAGACAGAGCCAATTGTAGCAATTGATTGCTTCAGCTACTTAGGTAAGAGCTGTATGCAGCAGTAGGTACTGGAAGCTGCGCCCCAAGACTAGATCGGCTGCCCAGAAAACTAGGACAAGGTAGGACACAAGGCTAGCTGTCATCTCCAGAAAACTCAAGGGCTGTCAAAGTTCTCTCCCCACCACAGATTTTGGCAGTGGACTGTGCAAGGACACTCATTCCCTCTTTATGGAAGAGGACACTGAGGCTCTTTGAAAGGCACCATGACTTGCTGAAGATCATCCAATTAGGAGGTTGTGTGTGAGAGAGTGAGGAGAGGATCCTGAGCCACAGCCATCCTGTATCAAGGCCCCCTGAGCTGTCCTGACTCTTTATCTGCCCTAGTTCAGGAAGTCATTGTAGCTGGGATCTCCTCAGTGATGGCACATACCCCACAGGTAGAAAGTGGTTGGTAATAGCTCAGTGTCAAGGTGGCAAGAGTTTCCTTCATTGATCTTCATCCAGGGAAGCTGGCGTTGGCCCTGAGCTGTTAAAATGACAATATTCTTGTTCATCCTTCATTTTTGAAAAGGATCAATAACCTCCCTCCCAGGGCAATATCTTGACTTGTGCCCATTGGGATCTCAGAGAGTCAGAGGTGCACAAAGGCCTCAGCCTCACTCTTTCTTCCAGAGTCATCAAAGCCTAGTGGCAGGACACAAGTCAAGATGGCCAGCCATGGTCCAGGATGCAATGGGTGCCCTTGCTGTTTTCTATTTTTGACCAAGCTCTAAGTTCTCCAAAATACTTGTTTCAGTCTCCTTCATGGCTGTTGTAAAACAAAAAAAAAAATAAATAAAAACTGATCTCATCTGTCCATTCCATCAGGGGAAGTCTTCACACACTCAGGGCAAACTTTTTCTCCTAATTCACCAACAGATTTGAGGCCTGTTCATTACACTCCACCTGGTTTAGCCCATCTGCTGAGTAGGTTTTACTTGAGTGTGGCCATTATACATACTTGGACCCATAGGTGAGAAGTGGGTGGCAGGTGGAGACCAAAGGTGGATGAGCAGCCCTGAAAAGGTCTCAGCAGCCCTCATGCCAAGCTCAAGGCATCCCTCATAATATAACACTTAATATAACACCAGCAATAATAATACTGAATAAAATAAGTATACTTTTTTTTGTTATTGTCATTTCAATCATGCCCAACTCTCTATGACCCCATTTGAGGTTTTCTTGGTAGAGATACAGCAATGGTAAGCTATTTCCTTCTTCAACATATTTTTTCAGATGAGGAACTGATGCAAACAGGGTTAAGTGACTTACCCAGGGTCACACAGCTAGGAAATATCTGAGGCCAGATCAGAAATCAGGTCTTCCTAACACCAGAGCTGGCCATTTAGCCACTGCACCATCTAACTGCCCCCAGATCTAATGATAATCTGTGTGATACATGTTATATTACAGTAATAATTATGGTTATTGTTAATGAATCAGATAAAGGTATACAGCGTATGCTCATATGCTCATGATATTTACAGATGATACCAGAGTGGGCGGGAAGATCTAAGCATTAGATAGCAGAGTCAAGATCCCAAAGAATATGGGCCACTTCAAATACTGGACTGGATCTACTAGGACTACATTCATGCCGTAACCTTCCAGCATCAGAGCTTGTTGCTCCTTGCTCCCTAATGGTTAAACACTCTCCCAGTAGGTGCTTGGGGTTCTGCAGAGTGCACATTTAGGTGGAAGATGGAGATGGTGCAGGGGATACAGTGCTGAGCCCAAAAGACTCACCTTCCTGTGCCCAAACCCAGCCTCAGACACTTCCTAATTCTTTGACCCTGGGCAAGTCACTTCACCCATTTGCCTCAGTTTCCTCAACTGTAAAATGACCTGGAGAAGGAAATGCCAATCCCTCCAGTATCTTTGCAACCTCTTCAGTTTCTTTACTAAGAAAGCCCCAACAGGGCCATGAAGAATCAGACACAATTAATGACTGAACAACAACACAGCAGAAAAACCAGAATGGCCATGTTCCACGGAGGGCAAGGCCATGTTTCTGTGCATGCACATCTAGCAAAATCCCAAGAGCTTTTGCCTTTGCAGAATAATTCCTCCTCGCTGCATTCCCTCATTGGAGCACTACCAAACAATCGTTCCTGATCAATCCAAATGTCCCATTGAAATAAACAAATCCATGGGTCAGTTACATTGAAATCAATGAAACATTTTTACTAAACCCACTTTTGAATTGAGCTTCAGGGTTCAATGGAGTCTTAATTATAAAAAACCAGAAATCGCACAAAGATTATTTCAGACAAAGGGGCTTTAATTAATTAAAGACACATGGGCTGCACAAATACCCTCACATTTTCAAAGAGCATTTAAGGTATGCCAAGGAGGACATTCAAAGCTCTTAATCCTCAATTTAAAAAAATGCAACTGGGATATAACCATCGTTTGATTTTTTTCTTTAAGTTTTATTGAACCAAATTAAGAAAAATGTTGCCTGAAACAGCTGAGATTTGGGAAAAAATGACATTTTAAATAAAGTATGTTGTTTAAAAGAAAAAGTGTAACTCCTTTGTCCTGTGACCTTGGTCTCTTGGAGCCTCTGTTGCTTCAGTAGGTGGAGATAAAAACCATCCACAAGGCCCTCCTCAGGACATATCAGTGAGAAAGATCATTTGCAAACCATACATTGGTATGGAAATGTTAGCTGCCTCTAAAAGTCTCACCTTTGCCTGTCTCCACTGAAATGACAGGTACTCTACCTGGCTCTCAGAGCTGTCACAGTTGTGATCAGAGGCCACACCAATGAGAGGATTTGTGACAATAAGCACCTATGCAAATGAATGGTGTTTCATGGTGGCTTCTCCTCCAGAGCAGGCCTGCTAAGGGTAGGTGGCCCACAATGTTCTGGCCTGGGCCCTCCTGCTTCTCCCTCTCCACCGCTTCATTTGGTGATCTCATCAGCTCCCATGCATTTAAGCACCATTTCCATGCTAAAGACTGTCAGGTCCATCTATCCTGTTCTAACCTCTCTGCTGACTTCCAATCTCACATCCCCAACTGCCTGCCAGTCATCTCAAGCTGGATAATCAGTAGACATCTTAAATTTAACACTTCAAAAGCTGAACTCATTATCTTTCACCCAACCCCTTCCCCACTCTTAATCTTCTTATTATGGTTGAGGGAAACACCAGCCTCCCAGCCCCTGAAGTTTGCAATCTGGCTACTATTTTGGACTGCTCACTATTTAGACCTCCCCCTCCATGTCTAATCCATTGCCAAGGCCTGTTGATTTCCCTTTGGAGCATCTCTTCATCATATCCCTTCCACCCTCTGACTCTGCTACCACTCCAGTGAACTCCCTCATCCCCTCGTACTTGGACTGTTGAAAGTCACTGGTGTGTCTACCCGTCTCAGGTCTCTCCCCACTCCAATCCCCCATTCTTTGAGCCACCAAAGTTGTTTTCCAGACCGCATGCCTGACCATATCACCCCTTTCTCTACTCAGTAAAATCCAGTGATTCCTAGGTTGGCATGAGTGTTTTGGAACATAACTATTTCAACTGATCAACTGGGCAAGATAGCATATTTACTCCATAATACAAATTATGGTCAGAGAATTTAGTTTCTTGGAAGTTCATTAGTTAAGATGTATAAAGTAAATAATGTGCTACACATTTGAAAAAAAAACTAGTTTGGGTGGGAAGATAGGGGGCAAGGAGAGAGGGTCTATGGTTCTCAACCTTTCTGGTTTCCTTCAACAAGGAACCCACCCCTAGGAAAACATCATGAGAAAATTGTGAAAAGCATGATTTGGGTGGAATCTATGTGCTGACTCATAATGTGAGATATTACTTTCATTTAAAATAATCAAATAAATGACTACAAAGTGACATGACATGCAAAAATGTCACAAGAAATGTCCTTGGGCCAGACTTTGAGAATTGTAAAGTCCATGTGATTTGGTGGAGGTTCAAGGGACTAGTCAATTTTCACATGATATTAATATTCACAGGGATGTGATCCACACAACAACTTGGCGGGAAGATTTACTAAACTAGAGTCATTTCAGTAAGATCAGTGGTAAAGCAAAGATATTATCTTATCATTACTATTTGATATCATTCTGTGTGAGGTTCACATTGCAAGCGGTTGTGTCATGCCACAGAGAAGTGTTTGAGGCCCAGGAATTAGTTGGGTCACATGGAGGTCGGGGCATATTGCACTGCCCCTCTGCCAGGGGATACTGCATTGCTCAGGACTCTTGCGTGGGGTTACCCTCTGTTCCTGATTGGTGTCTCCACACCTTGGGGCCTTCATACCCTTGTAATTGCACTCCCCCTCTGACAATTCTGTTCAGCTGGGCTCTATCACGTGTGGTAGATGGATCTGGGGTCTATTTAAGACTTAGGGCTGTGAGGTATGTTGGGAAGCCTGCCTTAGTATATGGCTTTAAGGGTTCCTCATGGAGAAACCTTAATAAACTTTTCTGTTTGGACCTCAGAGCTGTGACTCTTCTGTTCCTGAAAGGTATGCTAGCATCAGTGAGTTGTGTGTGTAACCAGTTGCCTCTGTTGTAAGTTAGGGCACTCTAAGAAAGAAACCTGACAATTCTGGAAATGTTAGTTATACTGATAACAGAAAGTATGAATAAATAAACAGACAAAAATCATGTCTCTTTGCTTGATGATATGATGATTTAATTAGAGAATCTTTCACAATAAAAATCACTTGAAATAATTAAACTTTAGCTAAACTCTTGTAATAAAGAGGGGATTGCTGGAAGCCTGGGTCACCAAAATTTTAACACGCAAGGGGAGACACTGAGGAACCTACTTGTAGGAAGCAGCAGAACTTGTCAATGTAGGAATATTCTGCCTTGATATCACATGCAGTTGGAACAGTCTTTTCTCAATGACTACATTGCGGGTACTGTCTTTATCTTTATCTTTGAACCTACCTAAGTAAGCACAGTCTTCTGGTTTTGGACATGAACTTAGTGGGACTACTGCTCTTTTGGAACTAATTTAAATGGTGCATTTAAGTGCCCTCTCTTCATCAGACACTGAATTGTTGTAGGAAAGATTATGCCCCTGAGGTGTTGGGGAAAACATTGGCATTTTTTTGTTATATCTTGAAGTAAATATTCTTTTTTAATAGTCAAGCTGATTTAAGTGATTGAATGAAACTGGGGTGTTTGTACTCCTAAAACTGAGGGGATACAATTGGTAAGGGCTCTAGACCAAGAGAGATTCCAAATCCCTTCAGAATACCAGAGATCTATGGTGAGGGGCATAGTGATTAACACTCATCAGAGTTAGGCATATATTTCATACTATGGTAGCCATACCACGTGTTACATGAGCAGAGTCAAGCAAAACAAATTCTCCCATTGACCATAACCAGAGATGTGTCTTATCTGGCTTCCCTGGTCCCTCACCTCTCTGTCAGGAGATGGGCCATATTCCTCACCATCACTATTTGGCAATTAGGCCTAACTGTTTTATTGAAAGGAATTAAAGCTTTTAAAAATTGTTCATTTTTACAATGTTGTCATAATGGAACATTGCTTTTAAGATATTTGAAATGCATTATAATATCTAAACCTGCAAAAGGGAACAATCATCTCTTTTTTGTCTAATGGGCTTTTCTAAACCAGCAGAAAACAAAGCCCACCCCGCCTTACATCCCGCTGAAGGCTTGTCTGCATCTTGCTCTGAAAGTGTTGCTGAACTTGTCCTCTGCATCTTGGATACACAATGTTGTGCAATCATTTGCCAAGGTCTTGGACTTTCATTTCCAAGACTTTCTCATTTGCTTCTACATGTCGTTTATCTGTCAGTCACTTAAGGTAGTTCTTTTTTCACCGATCATACATTTAGCACTTTTCCCAAGGTCCATATTATATTTCTGCATCCAAACTCTTTTCTTTTTATCTTTGTGTATCAGCAAGCATCCTAGCATACCCAGGATGGCTGCTAGCACAGGTTCTTAGATCTGCTTTTCTAAAGGAAAGCAACTCAAAATGAGTTAACAATCTCACTTTAATCAATCAAACATGTATCATTTCCTGGTACAGGAGAAAAAATCAGCACCCTGAACTTCAGAGAATGCAAACATAATACAAGCAGAAGTTACAAGCAGAAGCTACAGGCAGATGAAGAAACAGATCAGCAGATGGGTTTCCAATCGCCTGACCATTACATCCACACCTATTCAGTTACCAGAGAGGGAAGCACCAACGTCTGGGTTTTTCAAAGCCGGGGGGCTCAGTGGCTTCCCAGAGTCTTGTCTAGCCAAATCACACAACTCTTCTCAAAGTGATCCCCAAAGCAAAACCTCACATCACAGCGTATATATAGCCTTCTCCTGGTTGGGAGAATGTCAAAACCCTCTTTACCCTCTGCACAATCAGAAAGCACCAAGACGCAGGCATTCCTGAAAAACAAGCCTCCCACCACATTCAGCCTGTTAGGGGACAGAGTATACTTTCAAATCAGGGAAGGTTCTCAGAGCCACTTAAGCCTATCGAAGGGCCTAGGGGCAGGGAAGCTCTTCAGATTCCCATAACACTATGGAATCCCTCCTCCATCTGATTGCCTTGTTTTCTCACTGAATCATGATGAAGACTACTGGGGACAGGCCCCCTGACTAATTTTCCTCATTTGTTATAAAGGAACAATAAGACTAGTTATTCCTACCTTGCAGGCAAGTTGGAAGACAAGCATTTTGGAAACAGGAAAGTACCACAGGAGTGGGTGATGATGGTGGTGGTTATGTCTTTGTGAATGACTGGGGCAACTTATATGGTGTTCTGTAGTCACCACTCAGGCAGTGGTGACTAGCTTCATATGATGAAAAGGGAACCTAAAGAGCTCTTTCTCAGAACTACTTTCTTTCTGCTTGAAGTCCTCCTCGGAAGAGTCCTTACCACCACCACCACCGCCACCCATTTCTGAATTCTTCTCATCTTTGTGACCTCATTTTTCATTCATCTATGTCCTTGGCAACAGTTCCCTGATAGCTGAAGCAGCTCCAGGATCAAGTGAGACTCAGAACCAGCAAAATAAGTGGGAGAAAGAACCACATTAAAAATTAAGTGCAGACCTCATGCAATAAAACACATTGTCCACTACTGAGACAAAAATGCGAGGATGAAATCTCCTAGAATGAAAGAAATACATTCATCATCAATGGATGGGACCAAGTATATCCCAGATGGATCTTCCCATTAGTTCTATTTTTTTCTTTTTTTTAATGGTAATCAAGTAGAAGTGGTAGCCTCTGTGTGACACTTTATGCTGATCCAATTTTTCATTTTAAAGGGGGCTAGTGCTTGTTGTTCCCAGGAAACTATGGAATGACTTCATTATATTCATTACATGGAGAGAAATTCTCAAGAAATACTCAATTATCTTTATACTTTGATGAACATATGGTTGGTGTGAGGCCCAAATAAAATCATGTTTTTAATCTCTTTGAAAACCTGAAAGTACTGTGGAAATGTCCATCACCATGACTGACCCTGGCAAATGTGCCATCAGAGAGTTGCCAAGTGAGCCACATGGTAGTTCTGAAGGCTTTATTTTGAGGGAAGAATGGAAGGCTCAGAGAAGGTGACATTTGATCAAAAGGGAATAATAGTAGGTAAGATTGGAAAAGTATCTTAAAGTTATTTTGAGAAGTTTCTGATGACCAAATGCAAAGATTATGCTGTGTGAGGATGACCATAGATCACTGAGAGCACATAAGCATCAAGGGTGCTGCTGACAAGACCTCTGCTTGAGAAAGCTGAATTCTCCAGTTTAGAAAGGAGATCAGCATTCATGTAGAAGAGGAGTAGATTAGGAAAGGAAATAGCACTATTGGGCTATATATCCCCTCAATTTATCAGCCAAAATTCTTGAAAAAGCTATGTATGCTGGTTGCCTTATTTGATCTAAAACTCATTCCTCAACCTTGTGAAATCTTGTCTCCAGACAGATCATTCAACAAAATATTCTCTTTTCAAATTTACCAATGACCTAAATTACTGATGGTCATAGTCAGTATATGTCTGTGTGTGTGAATATGTTCAATAGTTCCACTATGTCCCAGTGTCTGATCAACCTGAAAATACAAATGACTTAGTAAACAATTCTGTATTTGACAAGAACTATTGGGAAAAATGGAAAATAATCCAATATGAATTAGCCTTAGATCAGTTGTGTCCCACAATAAACTGAAAATACATGTGTGACCTTAGTAGGATGGAGGCTACCATCCAAAATTAAGAGATCATGTGTTTCACAGCTGTTTATAGTAGATGTACTATTTTTTTTTTGCTTTTTGGAGGGGGGAGGGGAGGGCAAATGGGGTTAAGTGACTGTTATGGGAATCTGAAGATCTTCCCTGCCCCTAGGCCCTTTGCTAAAGTGTCTACGTGACTGAGGACCCTTGGATATTTGAAAGTATACTCTGTTCCCTAATAGGCTGAATGTGATCACGTGGAGCCTGTGGCGCCAGGCTTGTTTTCCAGGAATGCCCGTGCCTTGTAGCTTTGTGATTGGGCAGTGGGTCTAG
>JAQQSU010013216.1:0-11718 GCA_028627135.1 Pseudochirops cupreus | reverse complement strand
CCGCTTTCCAGGGGAACTCAGGGATTCTAAGAGAGGGTGGCAATCTAACCATGGGGACAGTCCTGTGGGTCCTCTCCACCTCCACCAAGCAGAATGCCCAGCTTCCTTTGAAACCCAGCCCAAGGTCGGTCCCATTGGTAAAGCCTCTGCTCCCCTCCTGTCTGTGTCTGTGGCCTTTGAAGAAGCACCCCCTCCCCAGAGCTGAGGGGCTGAGCAGCCTGGGGAGGCTTGTATTCTGGGCTGCAGCACAGTGGGAGAGCAGCAGCATTACATTCCCAAGAGTAGTAATTGGCAGCAAATGGCTTCCACGGCACTGATAGCTACCCACTGCGAGTGAACCAGGCAGGGCCCCCAGAATGCAGGTGAGAAGCTTCAGATATCAGGGGTTTGGGCAACTGTCCTGGTTCCTGCTGCTACCATGTTATCCCAGCCTAACAGGGACTCTCTCCTGGCACCACGGACAGAGAGGCTGGAGACTGTGGCACCACATTTAATACATACTTTTCTATCCATTCGTAATAAAATCTGCTTTGCCACTGCTCCTAGGTGTGTCAGTCTCTGCCCCAATACTCCCACTTACCATCCCCAAAGATTTCCTAACCAAAGTGCTTTACCTGGGTCACCATTCCCCTAAGAGTGCTATCTCGTTAGAATGGAAGCTCCTGGAGGGCATGAACTGTCTTTGCATCTGTATTTCTATTTCCAACACTTTGCACACTGTGTGTGGCACACAGGAACACTTAATAAAGGCAACTAGGTGGTGCAATAGGTAGACCACTGGTCCTGGAATCAGTAAGACCTGAGTTCAAATTTGACTTCAAATACTTGCTAACTTTGTGACCCTGGGCAAGTCACTTAACCTTGTTTGCCTCCGTTTCCTCATATGTAAAATGAACTGCAGAAGGAAAGGACAAACCACTCCAATATCTTTGCCAGGAACAGTCAGAGATTAATTGACCTGCCCAGTGTTACAAGGGTAGTATCAGGCTGTATTTTAACTTGGGTCCTCTGACTCTGAGATCAGTACACTTTCCACTATGCTGCCTAATTGCCTGATATGGAAGCTACTTTCAATGGGCTTTCAATGGAAGCAGAAATTAGACTTGTTCTTCTCCTGGAAGAAAGGACTTGGAACAGAGGATTTAAGTTGATAAGAAAATATTTAGGTTTGATTCCAAGAAAAATTCCTAACTGCTGCTGCCTACTTGCAGCACGCTGCCTATTTGCAGCACCCCGAGACTACGTGATTGCTACCTCCCTGCAGCAACCCTTGTAGCTGTCTCCCTCGGGGAGCCAGCTGTCTCCCCACAGCAACTGGACCACTTTGCTTACCTCGCCAGGCTTCGGATGTCTCCAGCCGCAGTCACTGACCGCAGTCACTGCGTCTTACCCTAGACAGAGCACCCACACAGACTCTGGATCACTTCACGCAGCAAGCCTTTTTTGTAGCGGATTACATCTTGTACATACTGTTCTCTCTCCTCTTTCCACCTCGTCTCTCCTCCTTTGTCTCTCTCGTCTCCTCCCCCTGCCCCCGACCTTAGCCTTTTATAGGGGTGGCTATCACATGCCCCAGCAACAAGCCTCGTCCTATCAGAGAGGAGACACGTGCCATTGGATGGTGCATACTCAATACAAGCCAGTTTATCATCGGGAATGTTGCGTACCCAGATAAGAGACTGCAGAATATGCTCCTGGGAGCCTCAGAGCCGGAAGCCTCAAGGCCAGGGGCCCTTTTTACCCTCTTGGGACTCGGCAGCCGCTGTAAGGCAGTAACAACTCCCTTTTCTTTTTTAGCGGGAACCACTGTCATGGATGAATTTGCAGTTACAAATTGCCAATGGGGTGTACCAGGTCGGCTTTCAGGGCAGTCAGGGCCCGGTTCAGTAGGAGGAGAACAGCACGTAACAAGCAGGGCAGGCAAAGTGGCAATAGTAACAATACAGCACCAGCCGTCAATATATGAATAAGCCAAAGGGGAAGGGAAAGGGAGTGCTCCTTAACCCATGCAATATACGTATCAGATACATCAGAAGGCAAGGTAAAATTTGTCACTATCACATTGATTTCTTGCGCCAGGCGCGCTAACTGTGCTATTTGGTCAGTAACATTCGAGGCTAGAAGGGCACCCCGTAAACGGTCTCATACCAGCTCCCAAGAAGCGATGAAGGAGCTATAGGTATCATTCAGGGGTAATGGGGTAACACAAACAGGTCTATAGGCATAATGGCAAAGAAGAGCAGTAAAAATACTTTGCATAGCTAATTTGTCTCCTACAAATTCTATGGCATGTTCCAGCTCTATGATCTCGGCTTGGAGGTTCATGTCTACAGCTATTTGCTGGGACCAGGCTTCTGCAGATTTAATCATAAAGGTTTGCAATTCGGATGCAAGGAAGCCTAGTTGTTCCCGAAGGTGTATAATTTGAAATTCTTGGAAGGCGGATTCGCTCCCCCCAGCCCCACTGCGTGGAGTATGGGGGGCTTGGGGAGTATGGCCCAAGTCCAATGTCCTGCTAAGTCCTGTCACCGTAGGGCAGCATCAGTGAGCGCTGTCCAGTTGGTCATGGAGGCCTGGGTGGTGGCAGTCAGGCTCAGGAGGATGGAGGTCCCCAGGAGCATACAGAGGTTGCGGGACAGGATGGAACAGTTCTCAGCCTTCTTTGGCTTTCTCTGTCTCCTCCTTCTGAGCCTCTGTCTCTTCTCCAAGGGGGTGTATCCACCTGGTTGGCACCCACTGGGCGGCCGTATCTCCGCCAGCATCTGGAACGACATAAGCATATCCCGGCCCCCACAAGTGAACCCTGCCTGGCCCTAACCACTTTTTGTCATGGGTTCTCCACATGACCCTTTGTAGCAGTGCGCCTTGGCAGGGCGTTCTGGGCTTGTGTGTGAGTGAGGGATTCAAATGAAAAAATCTCATGGCAGGAGTAAGCTCCGTAGAGTGAGAAACCTGCAAAAAATTGTATGTATATACAGCCATATCCAATTGCTTCTGTGAAAGTCACCCTCGTCCCTTTTCTTGTTTTGACAAGAGCGCTTTTATAGTCCTGTTGGCACATTCCACTATGGCTTGGCCGGTGGGGTTATATGGCACACCAGTGGAATAGGAAATAGAGAATTCCAGCAAAAAGGTGCTGAAGCCCTTCAATTGATAAGCAGGACCACTGTCTGTCTTAAGGTATTTAGGGGGTCCTGCAAGGGCAAAACAATGATACATGTGTGAGATTACCTGCCATGTGGTCTCACCTGCTTGCAGAGTGGCCCAAATGAATCTGGAATGGGTATCAATAGAGACATGTATTAACTGGCCATGACGGTGCGTGACATCTATCTGCCATAATTCGTTAGGAAAGGTCCCCACCAGATTGGTACAAAACTGACGTGGCGGAGGACGGAAAGGGGTGCAGGTGATGCAGCACCATACTGTCTCTGCAGCCTGCACCTTAGAAATGCAATAGAGGCAGTGGAGTGATCGGGCTGAGAGGTGGAGACTATCATATGCCTGTTGAGCTGAGGAAGGGAATGTCTCCAAAGGACACAGTAAGTTGTCGGCTGTTTGGTTACCTTCAAATATGGGTCCCAAGCCATTAGTATGGGACCAAACGTGCATGATATAAACAGGAGAGGTGCGATTGGCCAACTGCAATTGTGTCAATGCTAACAACTCAGAAATGGGAGAATGCCGGTGATCCACATATGCTGTGGGCAGCAGTTGGACAACCCACTGAGCATACTGGCTATCTGTAACAATATTTATGGGCTGTGGGAAGCGCTATAAGGCAATCAAAATGGTGTACAGCTCATTCTTTTGTGTAGAATCATACTTGGTGGCCAAGACCCAAGCCTTCTTCAAGTCGGGGCAATGTATAGCTGCCTTATGATCTTTCATTGCATTGGTAAAAACATTTGGCCCTGCAATGGCGCTCATGGATATAGGGGATGGAAGAGTCCGCAAGAAAAGGTTTTTATAAACCTGCATGAGTGGATATGGCTTAGGGGTTGTAAAGGGGGCAGCGGAGAAGAACCGCAGCCCAGAGGAAATGATCTTGGGCCAGAGCCTGTATTTCAACACTAGAGATGGGAAGGGCAACTTCCAGAGGCTGGCCACTTAGCAGTACTGCTCTATCTGTGCACTGAAGGAGAAATTCAGCGAGATAAGTGAGTTTGTCACTTAAGATTCTGTGCAGCCTAGATGGGTACAGCCATTCAATGATGGCACCAGCTTGATGGAGGACCGCAAACATAGGCTTATCCCAGAGGACTGTGAGGGTGAAAGGTTTGGTGGGCTCCACACGCTCATTTGTTTGTGTGAGCTGGGACATAATATCCTCCATGGCCTTAAGGGCCTCTGAGGTCCATTGTCGGGGGGGACTGCAGATCTGAGGACCCTCTCAGTATGTCATAAAGAGGGTACATAAGAGAGGGTGGAATGAGCAGTTGTACACGGAGCCATTGAATGGCCCCCACTAATTGCTGAAAGTCATTGAGTGTCTGATATTTAGACGGATCTAAAGAGGGCAGATGCAACGCCACTCGGATGTCTCCCATAATACGGCCTAAACAGTGGAAGGGAGGGTTGATTTGTACTTTATGTGGTGCTATGAGGAGGCCTTGCCGTTTCAAAGCTTGTATGACAGCTTCTACCACTGGTTGCAATAACCTGTCTGATGGGGCAGCGATCAGGAGATCGTCCATGTAATGTATCATCCGACACTGGGGGAATTGCTCTCTGACAGGTAGTAAGATTTTGTCTACATACCACTGGCAGAGGGTTGGGCTATTGGCCATGCCTTGGGGGAGTACCTTCCAATGGTACCTCTCCATGGGGCGCTCATAATTTATATAAGGTACAGAGAAGGCAAACTTCTCTCTGTCTTGGGTGTGGAGGGGAATGGAGTAAAAGCAGTCCTTAATGTCTAAAACCACCATGGCATGGTCCCGAGGTATCATGTTCAGAGACGAAAGGCCAGGCTGCAAGGGCCCCATGGGCTGCATGGTGGCGTTTACCACTCGGAGATCAATGAGCATACAAAAGTCACCATTTTTCTTTTTTATCACAAAGACAGGGGAATTGTAGGGACTGAAAGTGGGCTCTATATGGCCTACCAGCAATTGTTCCTGTACAATCTGTTGTAAGGCAGTAAGTTTTGGGGTGGTGAGGGGCCACTGATCGACCCATATGGGCTTGGTGTGGACCCATATAATGGGAGGTACTGCCAGTTGAACATCAGTGGCCCCAATCAGTTTGATGGGTCCGTCTTAAGGTATAAACAGATCTCCTTTAGTAGGTCTCTGCCCCACAGGGTGGACCGTAGGCCTTATAGTACTAGGGGCTGAAATGTGCCTACCTTCCCCTCAAATTCCCACGTAACTGGCTGGGCAGCTCTAGCTGCTGTCTGCGTTCCTCCAACGCCATTGACTGTGACTGCATATGATTCCACGGGCCAATGAGACGGCCAGTCAAGCCGCTGGATGACAGAAACATTGGCCCCAGTATCAATCATGCTTTGAAAGGGTTGTCCGTTTAAATGGACAATGCAGGTGGGTTTCGCATAATCTATTATCTGTGTGAAATTAATGTCCAATTGGGTCTCTTCTAAGGGCATGGCCTTGGCAACAGGTTGCCTTGGCTCGATTGTAACTGGGTAGGCATGTGGATTGGTAACTATGATGAGTGTCTTATCTTTGGGCAACACCATGGTATGCACTATGCACGAGGCAAAATCAGATAAACCTATAACCAATCTGTTAACTGGGCAGGGAGTCACAGGTATTTGGACTGTAGTCCAAGGTGACATGTATATTCCTCCTACGGCCTCCAGGGTGTGCCATCCAGCGAGAGTCTCAGTCCTTGATAGTCCTCATGACTGGACTGCCAGGAAGCTTGGGTGACAGGAAATGCTGTGTGAGGGGCCCACGAGGGGCCCCGCATGGCGTTTCCCTGGACCGCAGAATGTTTACCTCTCTGCCTACAGAATTTAGCTACATGGCCTGGTTTTCTGCACGCAAAACAGGTAGGGCGGACCATGCTCGCCTTTCGGGGACATTGGTTCTTCCAATGTCCTGCCTTGCCGCAGCAATAACATTTCCTGGAGAGGCCCTCGGCCATTCCGTGGGCAATGGCAGTAGCCATGGCGTCACGTTCTGGTGTCTGCAAATCAGCTGCAGAGCAGCAGTCAATAATGTCTTTCAAGGGAGCATCCTTAGGAAGAGAAGCAACTGCTTGGAGGCATGGTTTATTAAGGCCCTCATGAAGCAGCCTTATAAACAGCAAACCTGCGGCATCCCCTTTACCTATGGCTCTATCTACTGCTGTGTTAGGACCCTCTCACCCTGGATTCCCTTCTGGACTACCGACCTCACTTACCCTCCCCAGGGTCATCAGACATCTCTGGCTTCCTTATTCTCGAACAGAGATCCCGGCACACACAGATGGGTTTAGAAATGCAGCTTTATTGTTACATCTTCTCTTCCCTTCTCTCTCTCCTCTCTCATCTATCTTCTCTCACCTCATACTTACCTCTTACTCCTCCCCCCTTCCTCCCCTCGCTCCCCTTTATCTCCCACCTGGGCAGACTAAGTCACGTGCCTCAGCAACAGGGGCAAGAAGAAAGGGTGGGCTATCCCATTGGATGATACCTGCTCAATGCTGTTAATCCACATTCCGGTAAGGCAGACAGCCTTATCAGGGCTCTGGCTCCTAGGCCTTGGATTGCAACAGACCACCCAGAGGGTGGCAGGAAGGAGCAATGGGGGTTGGTGTAAAACGTCCCCCAACTCGGACTCTGGGGACCCTACTCTAAACGTCCCCCAACTTGGACTCTGGGGACCCTACTCTATAAATGTCCCCCAACTCCTGGGGACCCTATTCTATTGCTTACCTCTTCCAGGTGCTTTCCTCCTCTCAGGCTTCGGTCGTCACCCGCTTCAAGACCACCTTGAAGAACTGCCCCACCACAGAACAACCCAGGACTCAGGCAAACGGTAAAGATGTTTATTGCAGCATATACAGGAACAGAGAGAGCTACACTCAGGTGGTTCCCCTTTTTTATACCCTAGCTTTTGATCCCCGCCTCCAAGTGCCGTCATCACCCGGTGAGCCACTCACGTACAGCCCCGAATATAAGGAGACATCTCGCGTGATCATGCCTTCTTCATTGAGACATGCGCGGGCCTCTACCCCATCCCCAGGCTGTCGTGGTGCGCCCCCAGTGGCTGATGACGTCAAACACCTTTACAGTTGGGGGCCCAACACTGCTGTTCTCAACCTGGCTACATAATCTTGGATGGCTTCCTGCCATCCCTGTTTAATGGCAGTTAATTTTTGTGGCACCACTCCAGGGGCTTCTACTGCCTCCCACGCCTGTAGAGCACATTGTGCAGTGACCGCAAACAGGGACACGTCATATGTGAGCTGGGTTTCTGTGGTGCTGTAACATCCTGTCCCTATTATCAGTTGCACAGCATTGGGTACCAACACACTCCGCTGGGATATATGCTGTAACAATTGGATTACATAAGGGGAATTGGGAACATATAACGAACAGGCAGCTTTGACCTCCTTGAGGAATTTGAATGGGAGGGGGATATACCTCCGTTCATCATCTAAATCAGTGTCTATTGGGAATGCCCAACAAGGGCCGCCACCATACCAGTCCCCAATGTCTTATCCATCCATGCCAGCGGTACGCAAACTTTGCTGCAAAGGTGTCAGCTTGCCACTAATACTAAGGCCTCGAGGAGCCAAACGCAAGCCTGACAGGGAGGGGGCTGTGATGTCACTAGGACAGGTGGTTCTCTCACAGGTAGACACACCCAGCCCCTGCAGTTGCTGGCGCAAGCGCTCAACCTCTGCGGTGGCAGCAACTTCCGGGTTTACTTTTTGCTGTGCCACAGCTGTGGGGGGGTGCCACGTCATGGGAATATGGTGGCAGGGTTGGATAGAGCCAGGGAACAGTAGTCGTTTTTGGGTCGGTCTTCTCCTCTGGGGAGTCGCCTGTTTGGCATGGAGTGGGGCAGTGAAGGGGCTCGCGAGGAGTTCCCTTCAGTGTAGCTTTAACGGCCGCATACATGAGAAAATCCTGATCTACCAGTAAATCTGGTGAAGAGTCCTCATATGAAGTCATCTGGGACCCCACCATCTCCAACTTCTCTGGGTCTATACCAGTGTGGTCAAGCCACAGTGAGACCGTGAGAATGTGCTCCACAAACCTCCTGCACTGCTTAAGATCAACAGACAAACCTTGTTTCTTTGCTAGCTTGTAGACTTGCCTAGTGTAAGTGTCAACAGAGCTGGGGGTAAGTGGTAAGCCTAGAACGGCTCCATTTTATTTTCTTCCCGTGTCCTTACTCATGGAGCACAGGGCTGTCTTCCACTGACTGGATCTCCACTGAGTGGGTCAGGCAGTCCTTCCCATCTTCTCGTGTCCTTACAGGGGGCTGTCTCAGGTCTTCCCACAAAGTGGGGCAGGGGTCCCTCTTGGGGGGGTCCCTCTTCTCATCCCTGTTGGGATGGCACTTGTTGCTGCCTACTTGCAGCACCCCGAGACTACTTCATTGCTACCTCCCTGCAGCAATCCTTGTTGCTGCCCCCATCGGGGAACCAGCTGTTTCCCTGATATTAATTCCTGGAGCAACCTGTAAATAATCAATTGAGACCTTTAAGGGTTTTCACATCCAGGTCTTGCCCCGGCCCAGCTGTCCTAGAGAAGCCCTGACTGATGTATCCTCACTTAATCAAGCAGATGGAGGTAAGTGGCAATACAGAACGTTGCAAAGTTATCAACACAGACGATCATGTATCTTTTTCAGGCAAAATTATGACAGCTTAATTTTATATGATGCTTAAAAGATACAAAACACTTTCACATTCATTCTTTCCTTTGATCCGTACAAGAATCCTGTAAGGTTGTTAGGGAAGTATCTTTGGCTTAAGACTTGTACTAGCACAAGAGAAGCGTCAAATTTGCTACAGGTTTTTGAGTAATTATATCTCTTTAAAGAGCAGAGTTCAGTGGGGAGTTGGAGGAGCTGTATAAGTGAAAGTAGATGTGGTAAGGTGTAGCCTTACCTATCACAGGCATGAGAAAGGTAAAGAAGAGGGGAGAATTTTCTGAAGGATCTGATGGTTCCTCTCTTAAGAATCAGGTAGCCTGGTCTGGCAATGCACAAGGTTGAAAGGAACCTCCCTTAATAATAACCAGGTGTCAAAAAAATTAAATGTTCAGAAAGTATCCAAAAGTTAGAAAATGGCTAGACAAATTGTCATTTGTGACTATGGTGGAATACTAATGGATCACAAGAAGTCATAGGCACAGTTTCAGAGAATCCTGGGAAGAATTTGTGAACTGATTCAGAGTGAAATGAGCAAAACCAGAAGTCACACAACTATTGTAAAATGAAGGGAGGAGGTTGGGGTTTCTGACCTCTAAGGTCCTTTGAGTTCTCAATCAGTGATCCTATGATTTCCTCTAGACTCTGAACTGTCTGAGGGCTAACACTAGGAATGACAAAAAGCATATGCATCTGTCTCCCTGAGAAATGGCATTAGCATCAGGTCCTGCTTAGCTGGCCTTCCAACAGACTCAGAGACATCAAGGGAGCACAACAGAATCTTTATGTTCCTGGGACAGGATGGTGGAACAGGGACTAATACTTTGGAAGGATACATTGGGACATGTTGAGCAAAGAAGTCCTGGTGAGCCACCAAGGAGCACAAAGGTTACAGTTGGGGAGGTAGTTCTGGGGAAGTCAAAGAGCAGCTAGAAAAGGATGGGTTTTTTTCCCCTAAGTTTAACGAGGACATGGATATAAACAGAACATGCCAGACATTTTTTCCCTTTCTGTCATAGTCCCTAAACTAATGTTCTAATGAGTTCCGACAGAAATAGTCACGAGGCACATCACCATCCCACTGTTCATCCTTTCTACTTGGTGTTCTGAAGGCATACAAAATCGTTGCCTTTCCCAGTTGAAATAAAGTATTAAGATACAAGCTCATCCTCTGACCTGCTGACATTGTCTTCTGGGAATAATAAGAATAGCTAACATTTATGCAGCCATTTTAAATTTGCAAAAGCTATTGATATATTAGCTTATTTGATGCTCACAATCCACCTGTTATTATCCACATTTACAAATTAAGGAACTGAGTCTGTAAAAGATTTTACACTTCTCTGAAACAAGGGGCCACTCTCAGCTCTGGACACAGGTTCAGTCTCATGATATGATGGCCCCTCAATAGAAGAATTAAGGTCTTTCTTCAGTCTCTGGTTCTTTGCACATACACATACACATACACACACACACACACACACACACACACACACACACACAGAGTCCCAGGGAAATCCACTTAAAACTTAGGTTGAACTCATTTCTTGCATCTTCCCAATAGGGAGCACGGAAACCTACTCAAGGTACCATGTAAATCAGTTCTACAACAGTGACTGGATTACTATACCTAAAAGATGTGCTTAAGAGGAAAAATGCCCAAGTGTCAACTGATAAGAGACTTGAACAAGGAATAGCAGTGACACGTCTACTATCATATTCTCCCCAGGTAGTGGGAATTAAACATCAAAATATGAAAGAATTTGCAGGAAAAGGAATTGGACATTTCATGCCAGCCCGGCACTCTGCAGACAATTCCTTTGAGATCCATATTTTTGGGCAAGCCTGATGGGTACTTAGTCTGGCCCTCCCACTGGGTAGTTATCTTCTCCAAATGCAAGAGTTACAAAACCCTCCTGCTACCAATCAGCACTGTCTGAGGAAGCCAGTGTCCCTGGATTTCTAAAATCCTAAGCCTACCTCAAAGGTTGAGAAATCTATCACAAGATTCCCCTTCAGTTATCTATGCTCAGAAAAAAAAACAAACACCCATATTCAGACCCACATAGGCAAGCTGTGTGTTTCACCTGCAAAAACAAAGAGTTGGTAAGCTGCCAGGGTGGGGAAAAGGCCTCAACTTTTCCCCCTTCCCCCACAAGGAGGGCTCATATAGGAACTTGCTGGCCAAGTGCTGGGTAGAGAGTGAGAGTTGGGGGATAGCTATTTCATTTACAAATTATACCATCTCTTCATCTCATTTTTTACACATGAGTCAAATAAGAATCAAGGAGCTTATTAAGTGGCTCCCCAAGGTAATAGAGCTAGTACATGACTGACATGAGAACTCTCTGGATTGAATTTCAGTAGCTTCATGCAGAGTTGAATCTTGCTACCAAAACCCATTTTTCTAAATACCTATAATCTCCCAGACATCCTAAGTGGCCATGGATCACAGAACACAGTAATCTCCAAAAAAAAAAAAGCAAAATTATACTTTACCCAAAGCAATGGAGAGAAACCTAGGATGCTTAAGATTAGCTGACATAAGTAGCCAATGGATCAGACTTTAGTGAACTTCCAGAATCATCTTTCCAAAATATCCCATTCTGTCTACTGATTCCTCCAACATATTGCAACACAATTCACCTCATCCCACAGTGCTCTGCCACACTCCTACACTGGCAGTCTCATGGGAGTCAGTGTTGGTCATTCCCAATTGTGATGGTCCTGTGCTCCAAGGAGATAAAACGAAGTTTCCTAAAGAGTGACAGAAATAGGAATGTAACCTCTATTGTAAACCTATAGGCAACTCCTCAGACAGGGGAATTGCTGGATGAACACAAAAGAATAAGCTGTCCCTCTGTATCCAGGCACTGATGCCCAA
>JAQQSU010013215.1:0-11718 GCA_028627135.1 Pseudochirops cupreus | reverse complement strand
TAAATATGAATTAATTTATAATGAGAATGAGTTAATTCATAATAATAAAAACCAGTACAGAGAGGTTTAGTGATTTACCCAATATTACAAGCATTACCTCATTCAATAATAGCAATCACAATCTCTTCTTCAAGAAGGTAGCTACATCTACCAAAGCCAAGTTGCTACCCTCCTGAAGTATATGCAGTAGCTAAACTCAGTATTTATTTCATGAAACCTGTTCTATTAAATGTTGACAGTAGAAGAACTTACAATACAATGTTTATTTATAGTTAGTTGTAAAATAAATTTAGCTTTTTGGCTTGCAGATAAAACAGACTTTGTATATGTTTTAGATTTTAAACACTAATTTATAGCATTTACCCTCAGAAGATATGCATCAGTCGACAGAAGAAGGTAATAAAAGCATTTAAATAAAATGTTAAAGGATGTCTACACATTGTTTTTTTTTCCTTCCCACACTTTACCTTTTTAGTTCATGAGCTCAGCTATCTGCTCTTACTCTAAAGCCGTTCCCCAGATAAAATCTCGGATTATCCAGCCATCAGCCTCTTTTGCTCCTGTACATGAGGCTCAATAGCACTGGAGGAAGCTCAGAAACCTATGCTTTTTGGAACCACTGCAAACTGATCATATCTAATAACTAGCTGAGCTCTCATTGTTGCAGAACTTTCCTTTCCTTTTTACTAACTGACTTCAATCATCTGTGTAATTTGTGTAATAGCTTCCCCCCCTGGGAACCCAACTGGCCAGTTCCAGTTGGTCAATGCTACTATTTCCTTCCTTCCTTCATTCCTTCCTTCCTTCCTTCCTTCTTCCTCTCCTTCTGTCCACATGTCCTTATATCTGCGCAATCTTCCAAAGAATATAAAATTTCCTTGTATCAAGATATTTAGCAACATCATGTATTCCAGAGCTAAGACCCAGCTAGCTCGTCTATGACCTGAGCTTGGCAAAGCAACAATCCTTTGTGCTCAGGCTAAGATGACCTCAGCCACCACAAAATTCTAGAATCATTTCCTACCAGCACCACGTGCTCTCTGAGCTTGGATAAACACCTACTGTATCCATGTCGTAAACATGAAGTCCTGCTATGTATCAAACTTATCACATTGTTGCTGTTACACCTCATTGTTAGTGCTACAGCTCAAGGTGCAGCATAGGTACAAATGTTAAGATCCCCCACACACACTAAAGAAGGTCCCATCTATTAGGGGCATGGCTCCAGCACACATATCCTTACTTTCAAGTCATTTTCCTTACTTTGAAATTAATTGAATTTCTGTTTGTGTTCTGAAACACTGCATATGTCTTGCTCTAATTGGCTCTGATCATTCCCAGATTAGAGGTCAGTTCTAGTCTGATTGAGAATTGCTTAACCTTTGCAAGATACATCAGGGTTTGGATGTTAGATTTTTTTTTTCTCTTCCCTACTTATTTATTCTATTGTATTTGATTTTTTGTTTTGTTTTGTTTTTTCAGGAAAACATCAGAACAATTAACTCTTTTGTCTCATCTAGTCTTCATTTCTGATTTCTTGACATAAAGAGCTGGAAAATTAGCCTTTGATAAAGTCCAATGGGATTCAAATAGAGTTACTTTACCATGCTTTTAAAGTCAAATCACTCTGGTTCTTATTGGTTGGCCAATAATAGGTGCAAGCCCAAGTCTCACTTACTCATTTTTGGGGGCTTTGAAGGCTCAGAGTGAATGTAAATAGCAATTGTTTCTGTTCTGTTGAGAAACCCTAACGGGCTTCCCCTTCCAGATTGATTCTTCTGGGTAGGCAAACTAGGTGATCTTTTGCCTCAATTCTTACCTAGCCTGAAATCATTGAATGGGTGTTGCCCCAGACAAACTGAGACCTGGGAAAGACCTTAGCTTAAAAAGGCCAAGGTCTCCTTCTGCATCAGGGCCATTGCTAATCCTCCTGAACTGTGTCTTGCCACTGGACTCAGATGAATCTGAAGGAGATGACCTCTGATGACCTTGAACAGCCCTGCCTTACTAAAATCCAATTCACTTGCAAGTCAAGACTTCAGCCTCCTGATGTTATTGGTCCTTTTCAAGAATGAAGGATAAACAACAATTGTCTCCATCATGCTCCAATAGCAGCTGTTTCTGACTTCTATTCATCCCCCAAGTTTTGATATCTTGAACTCTTCAGCAGACAACCCTGCCTCATATCTACTTAGAAAATGAAGGTCAGTCACCCTAATTGCCCTCTTGTCTATTATTTTACATCTGAAAACCCTTTGACTTCATCCTCCATTCACTACTCCAATCTATGATGAAAAAGTGACCATCAAACCTAAATTTTTCTACTTGTACCTTCCTCTTTTTTTTTTCAGATACTCTATGTCAGTAGCTCTAACCCTTTCTAATCTTTATCTATTGAATTTTTCCCTCCTCCCTACAAACACAGATAGATCTTGCTATCCTTAAAATAAATTATAAATTGACCTACTATCCTCACAATATATCATAATTAATCTCTTTTTCTTACACAAACTCCTAAAATAATCCATCCATATTTATGTTTCCACTTCTTCTTCCCTCATTCACTTCTTGAATCTTTTGAAATTTAGCTCCTAATTTCAATGCTAGCTGAAATTGTTCTCTCCAAACTTATTTTAAAAATTCTTAATTGCCCTACTTGGTATTTTTTTTTGTCTCAATATTTCTTAAGCTCTCTGGAGCACTTCATAATATTGAACACCCTCTTTTCCCTGCCACTCTTTCTTCTATGAATTTTATAATTGCTCTCTCTCTCTCTCTCTCTCTCTCTCTCTCTCTCGATTCTTTTCCTAACTATCCCAGTTTCCTTTTCAGGATCATCAATTATATCCAATGTCATAACTATAGGAACCTTCTCTTTCTGATCAAGCTTCCTCTCTTCTCTTTCTCTATCTTTTCTCTTAATAATGTCATCTACATCCATTGGTTAATTTTCTCTCTGAGGATGATTAGCAGATTTTATTTTTTTATCCAACTGGTTTCACTCTTGAGTTCCAGCCTCAAATCATCAACTGTCAATTAGAAATTCCAACTGAATATTCTATAGCAGTGGTTCTCAACCTTCTTAATGCTGCAACCCTTTAATATTCATATGTGGGTGTATCTGTATGTGGGCGTACCCACCTGGAGATGGATAGAGGAGTGGTGTCTTGGTTCCTAAGACCACTGGAAATATGTGTTTTCTGATGGTCTTAGGTGACCCCTGAGAAAGGGTCATTCAACCCCCAAAGGGGTTGTGACCCACAGGTTGAGAACCACTGTTCTATAGGCATCTCAAAAGGAATATGACTAAAAGAGAACTCATTTTTCTTTCCCTTCTACCCACTGCTTTCTTCTGTTTCCTGTATTTTTGTAGGGCTTACCATCATCCTTCTAGTTACTCAAGCTCACAACCTCAGAGTTATCTTTGACTCTTTACTTTTACTCAATCTGAGTATCTGAACAGTTGCTTCTGAATATCTCTGAAATTTATCCTCTACTCTCAACTCAGAGCAACCACTATAATTAAGGACCTCATCACCTCTTGCCTGGACTGTTGCAGTAGTCTACTAACTTCTCCCTGCATCTGCATCTTCCTCTCTATTTTATGTATTATTTTTTTTATTTATTATTTTCCTTTTTTAAATTTTGATTTCAAAGTACTCAACCTCCCTGAAGCCCCACAATCACCAACTGAGAAGATAAGTAATATAATACCCATTATGGATGTGAAGTCATACAAAACTTATTCAAAAATTAGCCATGTTAGAGCTAAGATGGCAAAGTATATACCCAAAACCCAATTGAATTCTCCCAACACTGCTCTCTAAACAACTTAAAAATAATGGCTCAAATGAAACAGTGAAGTGGCAGAACCAAAAAAAAAAAATATCAGAAAGAGGCATTTTTCTAGCCTAAGACAACTTAGGAGGGTTAAACTGGAGCTCTGTAACACTGAATTGGGTGTAGGCCCTAGCACATGGTAGGAACAGCACGGCCTTTCTGATGGCTGCAACAACAACAGCAGCAGAAAGATTGAGATCTCTCAAGGCAGAGGTAATAAGGAGAACAGACAATTGATCAGAAAGAGAATGCAGGGGACCCTTTGTTGGAGCAGGGTTCAGTTAGTGCTGATTGGCAATTCTATTGCCTATAAGTAGTTGTGAGTCACAGCTCACGTATGGACAGGAGCTCTTGTGATTAATCACAAGAGAACAAGGACCCTGGTCACAGCTCACAAGAGAAGCACTCTTATTAGCATCTGAAGGTGACATGGGGCCATCCAGTGTAAAGACCATAGATCTAACACATATTTTTTTCTCCATGGTACCCTAATTTGCTTATGCTATTACCCTTTATGTCTAAAAAAAAGAAAAAGTACCTATTTTGAGCTTCTATTGGCATATAGTGTGAAATGTTGGTTTAATCCTAGTTTCTTTCAGACTTCTTTCAAGTTTTCTCAATATTTTTTTTGGCCAAATAGTGAGTTCTTAGATCATTGGGTCCAAAACCTGGATCACTGGGTTTATCAAGTACTGGATTATCAAATACAAGATTGGTAGCTAGGTGGCAAAGTAGATAGAACTGTGTGACTTGGTCAAGACACTTAACTCTGTTTTTCTCAGTTTTCTCATCTGTAAAATGAGTAAGAGAAGGAAATGGCAAACCAGTCCAGTACCTTTGCCAAGAAAACCCCTATGATGGCACAGAAAAATGGACATGACTGAAATAATTGAACAAAGATTGCCGTAATCATTTACTTTTTCTTATTGTTAACCTAACCTATTCCACTTACATTATGCCACATTGGAAGAACTGAAAATTTACAGAGTTGTAAAAACAGCTGCACAAAACCCACTCTATTTCTTATCTAGTAAAAGATTGTTTTAAAGATTACTGTTTTATAGTATAAAGTCTGGTATTATGTGGCAATTTTCCTTAACCTTTTTTTTTTTACACATTGCCTTGAAATTTTGTGGTCTTTTATCTTCCAGATGAATTTTGCTATTGTTTTTATACCTGTAAAAATTGATGCTTTGGTAATTTGATTGTATGGCATTGAATACATAAATTAATTTAAATATAATTGTCATTTGCATTACCTTTACCCAGCCTCTTGTGAATAACTGATATTTCTCCAATTGTTTAGATCTGTGTTCATTTGTGTGAAAAAAGCAGTATTTATGATTGTGTTTGTGTAATTCCTGGGTATGTCTTAAACATTAGATTCCCAAGTATTTTTTACTTGCTTTAGTTATTTTAAATAAGTTTTCCTTTCTATCTCTTCTTACTAGGTTTTAATGGTGCTATATAGAAATGTTGTCAATTCATGTGGGCTTATTTTATATCTTGCAACTTCGCTAAAGTTGTTTATTGTTTCAACTAGCAAAAAAAGTGATTTTCTTTCCTCATTGTCTATTTGTATTTCTTTAATTCCTTTTCATCGTGGTAAATCTATACCTAGCATTTCCAGTAAAATATGAAATAATAATGGTGTTAATAAACATCCTTGGTTGACCCTTAATCATACTGTGATAGCTTCTAATTTATCTCCATTATAGATAATACTCGCTCTTTATTTTAGATAGATATTACTTAGCATTTTAAGAAAAGTTCCAGAAGTAGAGCTGAAATGGTGGAGTAAAGGCAGGGACTCACTTCAGCTCTTCCCCAAACACCTCAAAATGCCTTGAAATAAAGACTTTAGACAAATTTTAGAGTGGCAGAACTCACAGAAAGACTGAGTGCAATTATTTCCCAGTCCAGGAAAACTTAAAATGTCAGCAAGAAAGGTATTGCACCAGGATGAGAGAGAAACGCAGTATAGTGAAGTCCAGCAGAGGTCATGCCACCACAGACTGGGCCCCAGCAAACCAGGAGCAGTCTTTGGGAGCCACTGAATCAGCAGCAGTTGTGGCTGCTTCTAGAACTCTCATTGGTTAGGGGATAGAGCAACTGGTAAGAAGGAGATTACAGGAGTCTTTTTGCTAGCACTGAAGCAAGACTCTGTTGCTTTGCCCATACTCAGATCTGAGTGGCAGTCCTGGGTAGAAGTCCCAGAGCTAGGAGTATTTACACACCAAATGTTGCAGCCACAGTAGAGCGAGGATCCTCCTCACAGTAATAGGGCAGAAAAGAATGCTTGTGATCACTCAGAAACCAGAGTTTTCCATTGCATCATGCAACCTTGGAAGAACTGAAAATTTTCAGATTTCTAAAAATAGCTACACAAAACCCCTAGAGTTTGGGACACTGGGCCCTCCACTCCAGAAGCAGAGCCATAGTGTTAAAAGTCAAGTAATAGGCTGGAGAAAAGAGCAAATAACAAAAAAAAAATACTCTGACCATTGAAAGTTACTATGGTGACAAGGAAGACCAAAACACACACTCAGAAGAAGATAACAAAATCAAAGCTCCCATATCCAAACTCTCCAAGAAAAAAAATAAATGAATTGGTCTCGGGCCATGGAAGAGCTTGAGAAGGAATTTAAAAATCAAGTAAGAGAGGTAGAGGAAAAAGTGGGAAGAGAAATGAGAGTGATGCAATAAAATCACAAAAAACAAATCAATAGCTTGGTAAAGGTCTCATACACACACACACACACACACACACACACACACATACACACACACACACACGATACTGAAGAAAATAGCACCTTATGAAATAAAGTAGGCCAACTGGTAAAAGAGGTCAAAAAGCCAGTGAAGAGAAGAATGCCTTGAAATGCAGAATTGGCCAAATGTAAAAAGAGGCACAAAAATTCAGTGAACAAAAACAAAGTTCCTTCAAAATTAGAACTGGATAAAACCAAAGACCTCAGCTTCTAAATAACAATTGCAGTATTTGATAAAACCCACTGGAAAAACTGGAAAATAGTATGGCAGAAACTGGGCATGGACCAATATCTTACACCACATAATAAAATAAAGTCAAAATAAGTACATGGTTTAGATATAAAGGCTGATGCTATTAGCAAACTGGGGGAGAAAGGAATAGTTTGCTTGCCATATTTATGGAGAATGGAAGAATTTTTGACCAAACAAGAGATAGAGAACATTATGAAATTCAAAATTAATCATTTTGATTAAAATAACCTGTAAAGGTTTTGTACAAATAAAGCCAACACAACCAAGGTTAAGAGGGAAGCAGAAAACTAGGAAAAAATTTTTACAACCAGTGACTGATAAAGACCTAATTTCTAAAACATAGTGAGTACTGAGTCAAATTTACAAAAATACAAGTCATTGTCCAATTGATAAATGGTCAAAGGAAACAAACAGGCAGTTTTCAGAGGAAGAATTTAAAGATATATATAGTCATATGAAAAATGCTTTAAATAACTATCGATTAGAGAAAACATCTCCTAGGTACCACATTACACAAGTCAGATTGGCTAACATGACAAAATAGGAAAATGATAGATGCTGGAGAAGGTGTGCAAAAATTGGAATATTAATGCATTGTTGGTGGATTTATGAGTTGATGCAACCATTATGGAAAATAGTTTGAAACTATGCCTAAAGGACTTTGAAAATGTGCATACCCTTTGATCCAGCAATACCACTTCTAGGACTGCATCACAAAGAGGTCATACAAATGAGAAAAGGATCCACAAGTACAAAAATATTTATAGAAACCTTTTTGTGGTGGCAAAGAATTAAAAATTAAGGAGATGCCCATCAATTGGGGAATGGCTGAACAAGTTGTAGTCTATGAATATAATGGAATACTATTGTGCTATAAGAAATGAGGAGCAGCTGAACTTCAGAGTAACGTGGAAAGGTTTATATGAACTGATGCTGAGTTAGGTGAACAGAACCAGGTGAACATTGTACACAATTACAGTCACATTGTGTGATGACTAACTTTGATAAATGTAGAATTGGCCAAGTGGAAATAGAGGTACAAAAACTCACCGAAGAAAATAAATCTTTAAAAATTAGAATAGAACAAATGGAAGCTAATGGCTTTATGAGAAATCATGAAACAATGAAACAAAGCCAAAAAAGGGAAAAGATAGAAGACAAAGTAAAATATTTCATTGGAAAAGTGATGGACTTTGAAAATAGATCTAGGAGAGAAAATTTTAAAAGTTATTGGAAAATCTGAAAGCCATGATCAAAAAATAGCCTAAACATCACTTTCTAAGAAATTATCAAGGAAAACTGCCCTGACATTCTAGAACCAGAGGGCAAAATAGAAATTGAAAGAATGCAATGATCATTTCTTGAAAGAAATCCCAAAATGAAAACTGCCAGGAACATTATAGCCAAATTTGAGAGCTCCCATAACAAAGAGAAAATATTGCAAGCAGCAAGAAAGAAACAATTCAAGCATCACAGAGCCACAGTCAGGAAAACACAATATTTAGCAAGTTCTATATTAAGGGATCAGAGGACTCAGACTATGATATTTTGGAGGACAAAGCAGTTAGGATTAAAACCAAGAATCACTTACCCAGAAAATCTGATATAACCCTTCAGGAGAAATAATGGATATTCAATGAAATAGAGGACTTTCAAGCATTCTTGATTAAAAGACCAGAGCTTAACAGAAAATTCAATTTTCAAATACAAGATGCAAGAGAGGCATAAACAGGTAAAAAGGAAAGAAATAAAAAACTTTCAAAAAGGTTAAACTGTTTACATCCCTACATGGGAAGATGATATTTATAACTCTTAAGAACTTTCTCTTTATTAGGGTAGTTAGAAGGACTATATATAGACAGAGGGCATAGGTATGAGTTGAATATGAAAGGATAATATAAAAAACTAAAACTGAGGGGTGAGAGAGGAATGTACTGAGAAATAGGAAAAGGGAGGGGGAAATGGGATAAATTATCTCACATAAAAGAGGCAAGAAAAGGTTTTACAGTGGAAGGAAGAGGGAAGAGTTGAGGGGGGGTGAGGAAACCTAACTCTCATCCAAACTGTCTCAAAGAGGAAATAACATACACACTCAACTGGGTAAATCTATCTTACCATGCAAGAAAGTAAGAGGGGAAGGGGATAAAAGAAAGGGGCGTGGTAAAAGGGAGGGAAAATTGGGGGAGGAATTATTCAGAAGCAAAACACTTTTGAGGAGGGACAGGGTGAAAGGAGAGAGAAAATAGAGTAAGTGGTAGGTAGAGGACTAGGATGTAGGGAAATATACTTAGAAATAATAACATTCTGATAAAGGCCCCATTTCTAAAATTTTTAGAGATATGAATCAAATATATTAAAAAATGAGTCATTCCCCAATTAATAAATGATCAAAAGATATGAACTATTTTCAGATGGAATAATCAAAGCTATCTATAGCCACAAAAGAAGTTCAAACTCACTATTGATTGTTAAAATGAAAATCAAGACAATCCTGATGTGCAATCTCATACCTATTAGTTTCGCTAACAAGACAGAAAAGGAAAATGACAAATGTTGTAGTGAATGTGAGAAAAATGAAACATTAATGCACTGTTTGTGGAGTTGTAAACTGATTTAACCATTTTGTAGAGCACTTTGGAACTATGCTTAAAGGGCTGTAATATCATGCATATCCTTTGACCTAGCAATACCACTATCAAATCTGTGTTCCAAAAGAGATTAAAAAAGGAAAGGGTCCTATGACCTATTGTAACGATACTGGGATTTGAAGATCTTCCAAGCCCCTTGAGCTTGCTGACATAGCAGGAAGGGGTGGAGCAAGAGAACTCTGGAACCAAGCTAGTCTCCGTGCTGTGCTGACTGAAAGTGGCGTCAGAGGCAGTGGCTGCGGTTGCAAACTCCTTTTGCTTTGAGCAGGGCAGAATCTCTGCTAAGGACTCTTGCTGAGGACTGCCTGGGGCAGGAACTGCCAGGGGCCGGAGCTGCTGGGACCAAGCTGCCTGGACGCTGAGCAGTTGCGTGCATGAGGAGAGGAGGATCTTTGCCTGAGGTAGCCTGTCTTGTTTGAAGGCTTGAGGATGTGGGTGTTTACTACTTTGACCACATGTGCCAACTTCATCACCACTGGGTTGGTTTTGACTTTCTGGTTTTAGGACTCAATTTTCTGGTATTTAAATGAATGCACTATCTATATTTCTTATATAGAGAGCCTGTTCCATTTTGTGATTAATAACTATATCAGCATATTTATACTTACTGTAGGCATTGTGAATACTGCATTGCTGATACACCTATATGTACAAAAATATTTATAGCAGTTCTTTTCCTGGGGCAAATAACTGGAGACTGAGGGGATGCCCATCAACTGGGGAGTGGCATTATGTGATATCCTCATAATGTAGATTATTATGGAATACTATTGTGTTATATAAATGATGAGCAGTATGCTCTCAGGGGAAAAAAAAAACTAAAAAGACTTACATGAGCTGATTTAAAGTGAAATGTATTATTAGTATTTACATGCAACTGGGTAATAAGATATACAGGCAATGGGGTAGGGAGATCCATCTTCCCCTAACAGAAAGTCAGAGGGGTGATGGGGGAGGATATAGGAGAGAGCAGATTGGGGGAGGGGATATACAGTGGGATCACTGTTTTGAGATGGCGGGTAGGGGAAAGACAGGGAGAAATTTGATAACTCAAAATCTCATGCAAATGAATGATGTAAACTAAAAATAAACAAAAATTAACCTAAAAAAATAAAGTGAAATATACTGTGTACAAAGTCACAGTAATATTGTAAAACGATCAGCTGTGAATGACTTAGCTATTCTCAGAAGTACAATGATCCAAACCCACTCTCAGAGACTTATGATGCAAAATGTAATCCATCACCAGAAAAAGACTTGATAGTGTCTCAATACATATTGAAGCATACTTTTTTTTAACCTTCTATATTTTTCTTGATGTCTCCCCACTCCTGCTTTGATCTACATCTTCTTTCACAGAATGACTATTATGGAAATGTTTTGCATGACTTTACATGTATAATCTGTATCAATTTGCTCGCCTTCTCAATGAGGTGGTGGAGGACGGGAGATAATTTGGAACTCAGAGCTTTAAAAAGAAATGTTAAAAATTGTTTTTTACATATAATAAAGGACAATAAAATACTAAATAAATAAAACAAAAGAAATAAAAAGTTCTATTTATTCCTATGTTCTCTATTTTTGTAAAAAAAAAGTAATGAATGATACATTTTGGCAAAAGCTTTTTTTCTGCAACTACAGATATAATCAAATGATTTTTTGTGACTTTTGATGTTTATATTGCTAATTATTTTCATAGTTTTCCTGATATTGAACTAGGTCTGGTATGCTAGAGTCAATCTCAATGTGATATATTGCTGTATTTCCTGTTCTAAGTTTACATTAATATTCATTAAGAAAATTCATCTAGGGGAGTGGAGCCAAGATGGTGGCGTAGCAGCAGCAACATATTGCAGCTCTCACATAACCACCCCAAAAAACCCATAAAACAGGACTCTAAACCAATCCTAGAACTCCAAAACGCGCACAGAGATACTTCCCACAAAAGTCAGCTCCGCTACAAGGAACCATATCAGCACCGCGTACCGAAACCAGCCTGGCCTGAAGCCACGGCTGTGCCCCGGGGGCGGCTGGACGGGAGGAGTGGAGGAGCTTCAGGTGAGTGGATTAGCAGCAGCTGCAAGTGGGAATTGTGAAAGGGTGAGATAAGCAGTCCGGCCAGAAGGCCTCCAGAGCAGAAAAGCGAAAGGCAGAGGTTTTGCACCCACCTTGGCTTTGCAGCTTCACACCCACAGCCTGCAGG
>JAQQSU010013214.1:0-11718 GCA_028627135.1 Pseudochirops cupreus | reverse complement strand
TTTTTATTTTTTCACTCATTCATTTTTTAAATTCTCAAACTATATTTTACAACATATTTTTCATCTTCATCTTCTATGCCCACCTGCACATTGGAATTTCCAAGCATCAGGTCTTGACCTGTCTTGAATATTTTTGTCAAGTTCTTCCTAGAAATTTGCTATTTCAGACTGCAACATATGGAGCATAAGCTTATTCTTCCAGTACACAGCTACATTGCTTTTTCAGGATTCTAAAGGTACTCCCTGAGGGCTTAGAGATTCTTTCTCTAATGCTGTCTGCTTAAGCCCCTATTCCAGTATATTCCTGCCACTACTAACGACTAGTGATTGACTCTTAGGTTCCATTGAACCAATTAACATCAATTAACTTTTAACAAAGAGATATCTGAAAATACAACAAGCACGGAAAGACAAACATTCCCCCTCACATCTGAGGGATACACTGTTTTTCATACTATTTCTATCAGTGGTAAAAATGGGCCCAAACTTAACACAGGTTCTACAAAGCATTGGTCTCACCAAAATTTGCATCCAAAAATAGCAGTGAGGCTGCCTCTCAGCTACTGCTGGCACTGCTGGCTAGGTCCAAAAAGTTTGATGCTCATTCCTTGGGGCATCAGTGCTGGACCAACTGATTTCAAAAGCCAGCATAGACTCTGATCCTAAACTTAAAGGTAGCTTACTCTCCTGACCTTTCAAAGCTCACAGGGCATAGCTACCTCCAATCTCCTTCATCTAAAAAAATATATAAAGGACAAATGTCAAGGCAAAGAACCAAAGAGGTGATACTTTTTAAATTTACCACCAGTCCCAGCTACATAGCCAACCACAAAGTTAGTAGTTATTAGACTAGAACTAGTTACAGGATTTCTGTCTATACTCTTAATCTGTCCAAGGCACTTCTATTGCACATAATCATGCCTCTCTAGAAGCAAACTACCTGGCCTCTTCCACATGGGAGACTGTGTTAGGCAAGTATGCTTACTTATCAGCCCCCTCCTGCCATATTTAGATGTAAAGTAGCAGTGATGGGCATACATATTGACTTAAGGGAAGTCGTCATTGCACATATCTTCACCACCAGTGAGCTTTTGCTGGAAAGAAAGATGGCCATTGGAAGGGAATTTATGCATGAACCAGTAAAATATTCTCCAAAAATATCATTAATCTATCCCTTTTTGTCCTGGGGCAGACTGATAGAATGTCTTTAATCTAAGAAGTTTTCTCTCTTGATTCACTTCAGGTTATAAACCTCTCTCTGTTTCCTACTTGAGATGGCTAAGGAATATTATATATCAGAGTAACCAAAAAGTATTGTGACACCTATGTGTGAGAGACAGCAAAGAGTTAAGTTTCCACAGAACTATTAAAAATTACTGAAGTAAAAACTACTGATAATAAATTATAAGAAACAGTAGGGAGTTAAGTTTCCGTTGAATTGTTAGACATTACTAAAGTAAGATTATGGGAGTTAGACAGCAGGTGGACCCAACCAATCAGAAAAGAGACCGTGGCCTTAGGAGACCCTCAGACCAGGGTAAGGACTGATCTGGTTTAAACCAGTGAGGGGTCAATGACCAAGTATTCCAAAATTTCTATTGCACTTGCTTAATAAACTTCATGTATATTATCTGACATGCCCCACATAAAGTTAGAGCCTTATTAGCAAAATATGGGATGCATGACTATGGGAGGGGGTCATGCTTGTACATATCTAGGAAGAATATGCAGCGGCATATGGGGAAAATTGAAATTCTGAAGAGAACAAAACAATCCATCCTCTGAACGGAGTGTCCATACCAGACTAACGGTATAAAGCTTTCCAGCACTTCAATATTCTCTGCTCCTCCTTCCTAAAAGAAGGGCGGAGTCTACTTTTGGCCAGGAGTGTTTAGTTCCTCTGAATTTCTCCTCAAGAAACTACTTTTGATACCCAAGTTTTGATATTAAATGTGTTTGTGTTTCTAACACATGGGAAAAATTATTGTAAGTTTGTCTCTTGTCCCACACTAAATACGTCCTCTGGTTTTTATTTTTTTTATTCTGAACTTAAGAAATGAAACAAACATTTCCATAACATAATAGAATAGAAAAAAATATGATTGTACATTAAACAGAAAACCTACTATGTACAGCTTGCTATTCCTCCTGAATACACATTAATGCTATCATGTAACATTTTTTTCCTTTTTTTCTTCCCTCCCCCTCCCTACCCTAGAAATAAATAGGTAAAAACCGTTCTATATATACTTCTATTTATAAGCTCTTTCTCTGGAAGCAGATAGTGTTTTCCTTCATGTATCCTTCGTAGTTAATTATATAGTCTACAAAGCTGTTCTTAAAACAATGTTGTTGTTACTATATACAATAATCTCTTGGTTCTTCTCATTGGATGATGTATGCTGAGAAATATTTCCATAGCAACATGAAGTTTCAGCGTAAAAAATAAAGTATTATCGTTATCAGTGTTGTTATTCTCATTTTTGTATAACTTCTGAAGTGTGCGAAGCACTTCCTTTACAACACTTAGGAAAGTGATGTAAGCATAATTATTCCTATTTTTAAAAAGAGAAAACCAAGACTCACAGAAATTATGACATTCGATGTCATGCAAGTAGTAAGTATGTTGGTAGTTGCTTTGTAAATGGTCTAAAAACTGGGATTTTTAGCACTCTCTGTCCCATTCACACCATTCCACTGCTATCAGTGGAAATGGACAGAAATCACTCAGGACTGAAGACCATTTGGTATCTTAATCTGCCTCCAAAGTTACTGGGACCAAAGAACTAATTACCTAGAGGTCAACTTTCTGTTTATGAAACTTTCTGTACTTAGCTAAGCTGGTCTTCAGATAGTAGAGCTGGACTGTTGGTAGGACCATAATGGAAGCCTTTCCAACTTGATAGAATTGGCAAGAGTGTACATCTACTAGTCTAGATTTTGAGATTTTGAGATGCCAATATGGAGAACGGGGCTAATAAGACTTAGTGGAGGTGACTCATTAATCAGGAGTTAAAAAAAAAAAGCCCAAGACAAGGGAATTGACTGATTGATGACACCTGTTTTGATTTTTTATTATTGCTTTGACCAGCCAAAAAACAAAACTGATTATGGTTGGTGACATAGCCAAAGTAGGTCTATCTTGTGGCTATTAGCTTGTGAGATTCCAGACTGGTATAAGATGCTTTTTTAAATTAATCTTTTTTTCAGTTAATAAGAAATTATTTTCTCTCCCTCCCATCCCCACTGAAAAAGAAAAGAAAAAGAAAACTCCTATAACAGATATGCATAGTCAGGCAATGGCAAGGCGAATTCCCCTCATTTACCATGTCCAAAAATGTATGTCTCATCCTCATCTTGAGTCCCTCACCTCTCTGTCAGGAGATAGGTAGCATGCTTCATCACTGGCTGTCTGGCATCATGGTTGGGCACTGAATTAATGAGAGTTCTTCAAAGTCACTATTTCCAGGGCCTCAGTAATGAGGTCTGAAGGTCTGCTTGTCACTTGAAGTTACAATTGCCTTTAAAATTTTTTGTTTTGCCCTTTTATCACATATGCAGAAAGCACCAAGATGATCTTCCCAGATGTTTCAATAAAACACCTGCATGAAAGGAAGAGATGAGGCCTGTAAATAATTAATATGATATTATAGACAACCTGGCTGTTTCAGATCATCACCATATATATGCCTTGAAGACTGAGTTCCACATCTTAAATGTTGCCATAGAAACATTCCTCAACAGGTCAAGGACAAAAGGTGGTATAAAAGCCAAGGTGAAGAACTGAAAACCAACAGAACCTGGAAATGGACATTTTGCCAATTTTCAATTCAACAAAAATCAATTAAGTATCTGCCATATGCAGACTACTGTTCTACATGCTGAGGGAGTACAGTAATAAATAAGACATGGTGTCTACCCTCATGCTACACTCTAGCAATAGGGTATGAAACACATCATTTGAGCAACTGTGAATTACTTGGCTATTTTCAGCAATATAATGATCCTAGACAATCCCAAAGAACTCATGAGGAAAAATACTATCCAACATCCAAAGAAAAAGCTAATGGCATCTGAATACAGACCAAAGTATGCTATTTTTCACTTTCCTTCTTTCATTTTTTTTTGGCTGGGGTTTTAAGTTTTCTTCCACAAAATGACTACTATGGAACTATGTTTTACATGACTGCATGTGCATCCAGAGCCATCTCCAGTCATCCTGATCTATATCTTGCCACTGGACCCAGATGGTTCCAGAGAAGAGAGTGAGGCTGGTGGCCTTGCAAGCCCTCCCTCACTTAAAGCCAATTCACTTGCATATCATGGCATAAACTCCCTGAGGTCATGATCCTCTTCAAGCGTGAGGGACATACAATGATAACAACCCGTATTACCTATAGCAGATTGCTTACCATCTCAGGGAGAGAGGAGAGGAGGAAGGGATTCCTGATAGAATTGGAATATAAAATTCCAATAGAATTTGGAACTTAAAACTTAAAAAAAAAAACCAACAAATGTTAAAAAGTATTTATATGTAATTAGGGGGAAATGTACATATTATTTTTAAAAACACATCATTAGCAGAGGTAGCTAGGCAATAAAGTTACTAGAGTAGTGAACCTGGAGTCAGGAAGACCTGAGTTCAAATCCACCTCAGACACTGACTAGTTGTGTGATGCTGGACAAGTCACTTTACTCTCTGTCTGCCTCAGTTTCCTCATCTACAAAATGGAGGTGATGATAGTACTTCTCTGAAAGGGTGATTATGAGGACAAAAATAAGAGAATATTATAAAGTACTTTGCAGATCTTAAAGCACTATAGAAACTCTAGATATAATTATCTCTACCACCACCATCATCATCAATGTCAGAACAAAAGCTTCATCCATGTTAACCTTGTTACCAAGGAATTAGTGCTGTTAATTGAATCTCACTCTCTATTAAAGAGCTACAAAGAGGGATTCAAGGGGGCTTTGCCAGGTTCCTCCTGACCACAGTTTCTACATAAAAAATATCCACAATAAAAAATGAAATGTGATAAATGCTGAAGACAGGTGCAAATCAAATGCTGTGTGAGGTTCAAGCCAAGGTGGGAATGGGAGAATTCACAAGGGCAGTGGGGTTGCAGGGAACTCTTATTTAACCTGGATCATGAAGGATGGGTAGGATATCCACAGGCAGAAAGGGGGGGTCTGGGAAATCCTAGGCAGAGGGATGCTACACATCATTCCATTTTCTTCTGGCATCAATAGGGATCCACTGCAGACTCGACATAAACCGATCACAACTGCTATCCCACCAGGCTTCCCTTGACCCAGACCACCACCACCACACACACACACACACACACACACACACACACACACACACACACCACTTACTTTTTTAACTTGTCAGGAAGGTTCTGTAATTGTTAATGTAGCCCCATGTCACATAACTCTGGTACAGTTAATAATTTTCCTGAGAGCCAATAAAACCTAACCCCACATTCTCTAACCTTTCTGGATAAATGGGAGTTTACTATATGTCATGCACTTCAACACCTCAGGGATCTGCTATTTCCTCAATGTTCTAATTCCCTCTACGAAAAGAGATCTTGGACTTAGTAGCTTAATCTTAGGGAGTTGCTTAGGACCCAGGGAAGTTAAATGACTTGCCTCGATGATCACACGACTGTAACTGGGATTTATATGGGACTTTAAGGTTGGCAAAACACTTTCCGTATGTCATTTCGCTTGATACCACAGCAAGTGTCAGAGGCAGGATTTGAATCCAAGTCCTTCTGAACATCTGGCACTCTGTTCACTACCTCGTGTGACTTCTTGTGTGTTACATATCCTCAATAAACAGTTGTTGATTGACTGGTTGGCTCCTTAGTTGGTTCAGCATCAGCAATACCTTCCTTGGTCACAATTAAATGTTTATTTTTGAAGGGAGGAAAAGATTTTCATTTAAAATTAAAAGTTGGCTGAACTTGGCATGTCAGAAGATTATTTGATCAGTGTAGGCATCCTGGTGACATCCTATCTGCATGGATGCCCTCATTTCCAATTCAGTTTGCTAGTTGTGTGATGCTGGGCAAACCACTTACCCTCTGTCTGCCTGTTTCCTCATCTACAAAATGGGGGTAACGATAGTACCTCTCTCAAAGGCTGATTATGAGGACAAAATGAGATAAAATCATAAAACACTTTGCAAATCTTAAAGCACGATCGAAATGCTAGTTATAACTATCTCTCCCACCATAATCATCATCAATGTCAGAACAAAGGCTTCATTCAGGTTAACCTTGTTACCAAGGAATTAGTGCTATCAAATGAATCTTCAGTGATGCCAAGTGTACTAACAGATGCTCAAAGGATCACTTTAATGCCAGTTGCAACATGACGTGTCATCATCCTTGAAAAGACAACATTAATGTAGAGAAGAAACTGATCAGCTTACCTCCACAAGAAAAAATAAATCTGAAGTTTTTATAGTCATTTCAGTCTTGTCTGATTCTCTATGGCCCCATTTTCAGAGTTTTCTTGGCAAAGATACTGGGATAGTTTGCTATTTCCTTCTCCAGTTCATTTGACAAATGAGGAAGCTAAGGCAAATAGGGTTAAGCAACTTGCCTAGAGTCACACTGCTAGTAAGTATATGAGGCTGGATTTGATTCCTAACTCCAGGCCCAGCACTCAATCCACTCTGCCACCTAGCTGCCAGTAGGCTCTACATTTGCAAAGGTAAAAAATGATGACTCTGTCCCAGACACACTTTATGGGTAAATCAGCGATCCTACCATTGTTCATTTTCCTATGGTTAAGATCAGCATTTTCTATGCAGAGAACAGGCTTGTGCAGTCCTAGCTTCCCCCCCTTCCCCTCCCCTGCTTCCTCACCCTCCCCTGTTATAATCAATTGAGGGACCTTCATCTAGGAGACATTATTACAGAGATAGTCTACTTTATAGATTCATAAGATTTCAAGCTGGAAGAGGCCTCAGAAGCTATCAAGTCCAGCCCCTTTATAGAGGAGAAGACTGAGGCCCTAGGAAGTTAAATGAGTTGCCCAAGATCACGTATCCAATATGATTCTAAAGCAGAATTTGAACTCAGGTCTTCCAATTCCAAACCTAAGCACCCTATCCATGAAACTACACAGGTGCCTCTTAAAATCTTGGGATTGTTGTAAGATTTCTAAAACGGCATCAAGTGTTGAATGAATGAACTAATAGATGAAGAAATGAATGAAAAGTATTAAGTGCTTTCTATGCACAAAGCACCGTGCTGGTGTATTAAGCGCTAAGCATTAGAGACACAAATTTTAAAATTAGTCAAAAAAAGATCTCTGGAGTAATTTGTTCTGTAAAGTTTTTCATACTTTGTGTTCTCCTTGCCCTATAGCCAAGGGCGGTAATATCTAGGCTCTGGTGAGGGGTGGGGGTGGGTGATGTTTAATCTGTAGTATTAACCTTTCCTAAGGCTATACAATCAATAAAACAATCAGTCAAGCCCCAGTTTATAGTGATTGCCAATTTCTGAGGTATAAATGCTCACATTGAACACTTGACAATGGGCTCTCCTGGTTAGAGCAAAATCTAAATCTTTCCTTCTCTTCCTTCGCTTAATCTCTATGATTCAGGATTAGTCTGCACAGAGATGGGGGGAGGAAGAGGGGGAACCCACCTTTTCCTTTCTACTTCTCCCATGTTCTTATCCCTGCTTGATCTTGAGTTTTGGTGACTAAGACTAGGCCCTGCCTTCTCAAGGAACTGGTTACTTCTGAGGTCCAGACCCAGGCTACTCCAATGTTGTTCTTACCCTGACTTCTGTTGTTATTCTTCAGTCATGTCCGACTCTTCCCGACTCCATGGACCATACCATCCACTACATTTTCTTGACAAGGATACTGGAATGGTTTGCCATTTCCTTCTCGGAAAGGAATTGTGCTCTACTCTGGCCCTATCTCCTACCTTGGGTAGGATTTCCCTGTGTTGGGCTGGCTCCAAAACACTACTATTTTTAGAAGTTTAGCAGCAGAAAATAGAGAGATAAATCCCAAAGATAAAAGGTTAAAAGATAAAGGATAAAAGATGTCCCCCACTTCAACTGATACAGTCAGAGGATGTATTCACAGATAATGGGGTTTTAATTTGTTTTCAAGACATCAACATTGTAGTGTGTCTTTGCTCCCAGTTAGATTTAGTGTCTCTTACGGCTTGAGAGCAATATTTTGGAGGAAGAGAGGGAAGGTCCTTCTCCTCCAAAGTAATTCTCTCTCAGACACTGGGTTCCTCCTATACTTCTGCTCCAGGTTTATTAGACTCCCTGGAATCTTCATCTCTCTCCAAGGTTTCTTTCAAACTGAATCAGGGGTATGGCCCACTTATTTATTTATTTTTACTTGACCAATGGTGATGATTTGATTCAATTATTGAGATGTACATAATTTTTACAGAGATAAAAGGATGTTAACTGATTGATTAAATCTCCTTTAATTTATTAAAACTCCTTTACCTGTGAGTACAGTTGTCTCTTTCACATCACAACTTTCCCCATTGCAGTTTTGAAATATCTCAGGTCAGCATAAGAAATTAAATGGGAATTTGGGGGGAGTTTTGCAGAAGCCACAGATGACAGTGAAGGCCAGCAAATGACACAAAAGAGTTTAGAAACTCAGAAGTACATAAAATATATGGATGGTATTGTATAGTAGCAACATGTTTTATCATTTAATACCATAATAATTCGGACTTCTCTGGAATGAAGGGAGGGTCAAAAAATTTTATGTGAATTTTCTAGATCAGAGAGATGTTGTACCACTAACCCCTATGATGTGGAAGAGATAACTGTATATCAGTTGAGCTACAGGTTAGGGAGGGACCAAATCTTCCCTCTTTATAATAGTTTGAGGGCAAGGGAAGAAGAATTTGACACAAGCATGAGCCCCAAATCCAGAAATTGAGGCTTGAAGATATGACTAAACAGGAGGGAATGCCAAACATAATGATGAACAATCTGAACAGAGCTTCAGGGAAAAAAAGTCCTGGCCATACAGAGTACCTGAAAGAAATTAAACAAGAGATACAAAATGGAATAGCTAAGGAGGAAAAATAGCAAGGAAATTTAATGCCTTAGAATAATAGATGGTGATAAACCTCACCTAAAAATTGAACTCCCTGAAAATTAGAATTGGCCGAACAGAGAATGAATACATTAAACAAGGAATATTAAAACAAAATCAACACAAGATTCACTTGGAACAAATTAATCTGAGGAAATATGGAACTAACAAAAACTTTCTGATGAAGTGATTGCATCTTCCTTCTTTAACTACTGAAAAGACCACCGATCAATAGGAAAAGCAACGGTAACAGAAGCTTTGTTTCAAGTTCAAATTGGAGCATCAATTCCTTTTCTTCCCCTTACCTTTCCTGCCCATTTGAGGAAAAGCAATAAAATATCTAAAAAAAAAAATTTTAACCTAGTAACAATTGCAGTTTTAAATACTGATGGCTTTTCATTTAATAATAATATGTTATTAATGCAATCCAGTTTGATCAGCCACTCTACAGAATGGCACTTTAAGGTTTCCAAGACACTTACAGAGTTGTTATGAGGACAAAATGAAATAACAATTGTAAAGTGTATATGTATGTGTATGTATATATGTGTGTGTATATACATATATATATATATATATATTTTTTTTTATATATAGGTGTTATTATCATCCCCATTATACAAATGAAGGAACTGAGAGACGGTACTACTACCAGCCCGAAGGAAGCAGCCTCTTAGAGTGACTTTGGCTTATCTGACAACAAAGGAATCCTATCAACCCTTGTGTGTAGACCAATCTAGCCTCAAAATCTACCCTCCTAGACTACGCATCTACTTGCCTCTATCTTAAAGCCCCTGATACCTGTAGACCATTGGAAATCTAAGGGGAGCCACTTGGCTGGGATTCAAGGGCACGTTCTTGTTGCTTCACATCCCTGGATCAGGTCAAATGGCAGTGAGGTGCGTTGTTGGGTCTTGGAGGCACATTGATAAATACGTATTATACCCTCCGTGTATGAATATATCTACACGATTTATGTATTATTCAATAAACTCCATAGGTGGATCAATGTAGCCTCAAGCTCTATTCCTGGAAATTTTTGTAACTCATGAAGTTGTTGTTTACTATTCTTATTTCTTGGGTTGTTCATTGGTTCAATAGATAGAGTGCTGGGCCTTAGAGTCAGTAAGACTCATCTTCCTAAGTTCAAATCTGGCCTCAGACACTTACTAACTGTACGACCCTGGACAAGTCATGTAACCTTGGAGAAGAAAATGACTACCAGGAGTGATGAATCGGCACCTTTGAGGTCACATGTGACCTTCTAGGTCCTTGGGTGCAGCCTTTTGACTGAGTCCAAATTTTACAGAACAAATGCTTTTATTAAGAGGATTTGTTCTGTGAAGTTTGGATTTAGTCAAAGGACCACATTTGAGGACCTACAAGGCTACATGTTGCCTCAAGGCCACAGGTTCCCCAGCCCTCAGCTAAGCCACTCTAGTATCCTTGCCAAGAAAACACCAAAATGGGGTCACAAAGAGTTAGACAACAAGTCTTGTTATTTGGAGGCTTCTCATATGAATATTTTGTATGTGGTGAAGTTGGTGATCATAAATAACATCTCTATTTTGTTTAGGTATTAGCCTGTTCATATTGGTCTGGTGATAGGGAGAGTGGGTGAGAAGATTCAAGTCAATGTGGAGAAACCCAGATTTGGGACATGACCAGTAAGAAATGTGACAGTCCTAGAAAGATGAAGATAGCATACATGATTAACTATAAATTAATGTATAGTTATCTATCAATCTGGTGTTGTGACAAATACACGAGAATACATAATTTCTCATCCTCCTACCTTACCCTCTGGCAATAACTGTCATCTAATTGCACCTGACACCCTGGCCATCAGTCTCTACCACCTGCCTTTTCTCCCATGCCAATTTAAATCTTCATGAAGCAGTCTCCCAACTCATTAGTGCCAAAGCTTCTCAAAACCTATTATTTTGTATCGTTGTGCTGGTTTTCCTACCATCACCCCAAATTACTTCTATCAATACTCAAATTGCTTCAGTAGATAAACTTTGAAGATGTTCTGGGAAAGTAACCATCTTGCTTTGAGCTCTGCCTCAAAGAGCTGGCTCCACAATTAGTATTTTAAAACCAAGTATTTATTTTCAAAACCATTTGATTGCTAAACATCCTTGTGCAAAGTTGTGCTCTGCATCCCCACTGAAATCTAAAAGTCTTTGAAAATGAGAAGAGAAAATATGCATGTGAATCCAACAGTACAGAAATAAAAGCCAATAAGAGGGATTTGTCCCACAATAAATCATCTGCCTTTAAAATGTCATCTCCTCTAAGCTAATTTTATCAGATGTTTTCTGATGTGTTCCATGGAGATCAAAGACAAGAAGCTTTGTCATTTGCACAGTGATTTGGTTTTCCATGATAGTGCCAAGTAGATCTAGAATCGTTAGCAAGTTGAACAAAGAAAATGAAGTGACATCATCTATGGATTTCAGAGAATCCAAAAAAATCACTGCCAATTGTTCTTTTCTTAGATGCCACTTTCTCCTTCAGCTTAGCCCCCCTATCCTCATTAATACTGTTATTTTACCCAAGGAATTATTATTATTACTATATTTTCCACCAAGGATCACAATATTAGAA
>JAQQSU010013213.1:0-11718 GCA_028627135.1 Pseudochirops cupreus | reverse complement strand
TTAAAAAGTAATAGAAAAATTTAACAAAATAAAAAAAAATAGAATAAAAATAGAAAACATTCCATTTTAAAACTAAGTCGACATCAATCTACAATCCCAGAGAACGAAGGGTGAAGCATGCTAGCCCTGTCATCACAGGGGCCTAACAGATTCAGAGTGCAGAATGAGGCTCACGTTTTGGGGCCTGACCAACGAGGGAAATTACTTTGCTTGACTATGCTTATTTGTTATGAGGGCTTTATTTTTCTTTTCCGATGTTCAGCTGGAGGAGAACAGAGGAAGGGAAAGAAAACAGATGTTTGCTAAATAAAAATAAAGAAATAAAAACCTAAGTCAATGTGTGGCCCAAAGGAGTCCTTGTGTTCAGATTGGTGGCCCCCATTTCCATTTGAATTTGACCCCACTGCTCTAGACACCTATAAGCCTATGTCTGTAATGACTAGAGTCAATCACTAGCTTCCAAATCTGCCTCTCAGGAAAAAATAATTGCTTGTGTATCATTTTTTGTGATAGCATTAATTGTCTATGTCAGTGGGTCCCAACTTGTAGCCAAGAATCCGGGAGTAATGGCGAGGGAGACAACTATCCATCCGCACCCATACCAAAGAGCGTTGTCATTTTGATCTATATTTATCTCCAACAAAATATCCACAACTCTCAATCTGATTTTTTTCCATAAAAAAGATACTGGAAAAGCCTGGTAAATATTGTCCTATTACATTTGAATAACAATAAAAGGTAGCATGTGCTGTCTTTTCATATTAACTGTCTATCCTCTCTCTCCATCTAGATTATTATTTCCTTAATGGGAAAGGCAAAGTCTTATAGTAGGATGACAATACAGACCTAGAATAGGAAGGAATCAATCTAAGTGGTCATTTAATACAACTCACTCATTTTACAGATTGGGATGTGAGGCTGAGGTAGGTAAAATGACTTACCCAAAGTCCCACAGGTAATAAACACCAGAAATGGGATCTGAACTCATATCCTCTAACTCCATAGTCAGCGTTCTTTCCCTTGTGCCATACATTCTCTTAGCAAAAGCTATAGCTACCAGAAGCACTTAGTGTAGTGTTGGTGAAATTCTAAGTGGTCTTTGTTTAATGGAAGGGCTCTCTTTCCTGATTCCCAAAGGAACTGCTAAACAATACATTTTACAATTACACGATGAGCTTTAAAGTAGCAAAGTGTTTTTACCTGTTCGATTTAAAAGTCAACGCTAAATTCCCATGTTTCATACCCCGTCAAATTTTTGCTAACTATCTAAGCTGAAGCAAAGCCCATTGCATGTCTGCATCAAGATTTGGAAGGAACAAGGTGCAAGGTAGAGTCCATTCCATTCAAGATTGGAACAAACACAAGTACTGAAGCATGAATAATTCAACAACAGCTAAGCTTTTTAAGCTTCGACCTCTACTGCTGCTGTTCCTCTGAGGGCAACCTACACTTCACAAACCTGAAGAAAAATGAAGACTGTTGTGTTTTTGCCACGGTATGAAATTTCCGTTAGATTTTTTTTTTTTGAAGCACATTACTACCAAAGGCCCTGCGTTACTATGGTATTGTCAAAGTTTAAATTTCCCTGCCCAATTCAACCCTCCTTCTTATCTTTTTATCTCTTGCTTTTTTTTTCTCCTTTTGACAAGAACTGCCATCCCCAACTATTTTTCCACAGATATAAATATTGCATAGCTTGTTTTTTTTAAAAAAAGGAAAATCTGTCTGCCTTCTTGCTTAGAGGTCTATTTTATACTATCATTGGTTATTACCATCAATTACTTAATTCAATATAAATGTGGAAGAAAGGTTGAAAACAATAATTCAAATAAGAGAAAAATTTTTTTTTCATTTGGGGAATGGAAATTCAGGAAAATATGTGTGTACATAAATATTCTAGTTTACTTCTTTTCTTTCATTTATTATATTTAATGGCAGCAGATTTTGGCTCACTGACCCTCCAACCTCAGGCCAGTTAGAAAGAAAAGGTGATGGAGGTTAAGTCCTAAAAGAAGGGAGCAAGCAACTTAATCTTGGCAGTTGCTAGGTACATCACTTCTCATATCCTGCCTGGGTATAGAAAGGAGCATGAGAATGTAAAAAACACACACACACACACACACACACACACACACACACGGTACAAAAATGTGGAAGCTGTCATATTACCATTAGCACAGGAGTATTGACTCTTATTGAATATAAACCATCATCATTTGTCTGGCATAGACTGTAAGTGCTGCCAGGAAACTGATGCACTAGCAATTATTTTCTCTCGGGAGGCAGCTTTGGAAGAAAGCCACAGGCTCCAGTCATTATCAACACAGGTTGCTAGGTGAAGGAGTGCACTGGCTCTGGAGTCAGGAAGAACTGAGTTCAAATAAGCCTCAGACACTTAATAGCTGTGTGACCCTGGGCAAGTCACTCTATTTGCTTCAGTTTTCTCAGCTACAGAAAAAGGATAACAATAATGCCTACCTCGAAGGGTTTTTTGTGAGGATCAAATGAGATAATATTTGTAAAGCACTTAGCACAGTACTTAGGACATAGTAGGCACTGTATAAATGCTATTTCCTGTCCTCTTTCTCCCCACAATACTAGACTTGGAATCAAGAAAACTAGAGTTGAAATCCTGCCTTAGATACTTATCAGTTGTGAGTCACTTAACTAGTAGATTAGTCACTTCACATCTCTGTCTCAATTTTCACATGTTTTAAGTGAGGATCATAATAGTTCTTATCACATAGATTTGTTGTAAGGATAAAATTTGAAATTATATATGTCAAATACTCTATTCCTATCATCCCTCGCACAAATTCTCAGAGTCTGAGACAGAGACATTTTGATACAGTATATTAGGCAAGAAATTTGTTGCTGTGAATGAAAAGAAAATAGCCTGATTTCAGTTCTATTCTATTTATTGTATAGTAAGGTAATAATGGAATTTTGTTATTTAAATGGCAGCGGACAGAGATTGTTTTAAGATTTCCCTGTAGGAATATCTATTTGGGGGGGAGGGGGGAGGCACAGAAGGAGAAGAAGAGGGAATGAGACCTAAAGAGCTTCACAGAGGAAAAATTTTTTTTAAAAATGTTTATAGAAAGCAATTTTGTTTAGACAGCAAATAAAGTTGGACTAAAAATTACATTAGCAGGATGGCATTCCAAATGAAACCAGTTAAGAGGTCAAGGAATTTCTTGGATAATGAAATATGGTTTCATAGTTTTGGGATTATTCAAAACACTATCAATACTGATATTCATAGTATCTCCTGAGACAAGAACTCATAGATATTCATGCATCTAGTAATCTCAGAGTAAATCAGTGATCTCTGAACATTCTCAATCATTTGTCAATGAAAGAAGAGAAAACTCCTGAATCAAATAATCTGAAATTCTTATGCTCCTCTTAGGTTTCCCACCTGGGAGCTCTCCTGTCCTTCATCATGATCTCTAGAAACTACTCTTTCTATAAGATAACATCAACTCTAAAACTCATACCTGCAACCCATTGTGCTAGGGCCCCTCTCTCCCTCTAATTGGAGGAATAAGAAGGTGGACATCTGTAGATCTCCCAGATTCCCTGTTTAAGGAAGATTTCCTCCTATATCCCTCAGAAGAGGAGAGCTCCTACGAGATTTTCCATTTAAGGACGGCACCCAGGACAGCTATTTCATCATCCTCTACTTAGCTACATGCTTTCTCCCTCCCCGCCCCATATCAGCTTCTTTTAACTTCTCCTATTAGATTATGAGCTCCTTGAAGGCAAGGGTCGTCTTTTGATTTTCTTTGGGTTCCCAGGCCTTGGCACTATGCCTGGCACAGAGTAAATACCTAATAAATATTGATTGATTGACTTACTTTATTATATAATAAATAAGGTTGTTCATAGTTGGATTCAAGGTAAGACAAGGCAACAAGCATTTATTAAGCGCCAGTTGCGTGTCAGGCACTGTGCTAAGCACTAGGGATATAAGGAAAGGCAAAAACTGACACTACCCTCAAGGAGCTCACAAGTCTAATGGGGGAGACGACATGCAAACAACTACGTACAAACAAGCAATATACAGATGAATTGGAGATAATCTCAGCAACAGCATTAAGGGGATATAGAAGAGGTGAGATTTTAGCTGAGACTTAAGGTAAGCCAGGAGGCAGAGATGAGAAGGGAAAGAATTCTAGGCATGGGGGCCAACCAGTGAAAATGCACTAAGAATGTAAATGGAAGGTCTTGTGCAAAAAAAAAGGAGGATTCCTGGTTGTAAAATCTGAAAGAAGTTCACTAGAGGGCACGGTGGATAGAGTGACAGGCCTGAAATCAGGAAGACTCATCTTCCAGAGTTCAAATTTGAACTCAGACACTTCCCAGCTTTGTGCCCTGAGCAAGTTACTTAACCCTGTTTGCCTCTGTTTCCTCCTATGTAAAATACACAAAAAATAAAAGTCTGATTTAAAAATAGTTTAGAAGTTCTCAAATACATAAAATGACAGCATAGAATTGTAAAACTTTATAAATAATTAAATTTAAAGTATAAAAATTTGCATGAGGTCGTCTTTCATTTCCTCTCATTTAAATGAGGGAATACAACGTGATGCAAAATTTGCTGCACTTGGAGAAAGGGGAGACCTGAGCTTGAATCCCAACTCCGACGTGTATAAGCCAGGTGACAAGGAATAAGTCAACCTTTTTGAGCCTCATTTTTCTCATCTATGTATATAGTGTATAGATAATTAGAGGTATTGTACATATTGTATGTGAGAATTAAATGAAATGATGTATGTAACACACTGTTCAAATCATAAAACTTTATGTCAATATGTCCTATTTACATCATTATGGTGGTTGTTATTGTTATTATTTCCCAGAAAGCTTCAAAGGAAGTAAAACAATTTACTGGCCTGAGGTCAGTCAATAAGCTAGAATTGAGTCAAATAAGGAAGGTGAAAAGTTTATTTCATCAAAATCCAAATAAAACAAGCAAGTTATATCAGGATACATCACAATATAGAAAGGAAAGGATTAAGTTCAAAACCAGAGAAATTATGTTCTCCAACCCAACTCCCAACCATGCTGGGTAGAAGAGAAGTAGTCCAGTGTAACAGGCTGCGTGATTCCAGATTGGTGCGAAGAATTATACCTACAGCCCTGCTTGAGTGCATAAGGGGCAGACCTGATGCTAGAGACACGTAAAAAGACACAGACTTTGGAAGACAGATGTTGAGAAGCCAGCTTGACCTATATGTCTGCCTTGCAAAGTCTGTTTCTCTTTCTCTGTGACTGTAGTCTGCCCCAAGACTGTCGCTCTTTTCCAAAGCTTTCACACCAACTTCGCATTCAGTAATACATGGACCCTTCTACATTCTCCCCACCTATCCAGAACCACATTCTGCTGGTAGCAGATAACCGTGCTATCCCTCTTCCACCCAGCTTGTTTGGAATTTGTCTTACAGTAAGAAAGAAACTTCCTTATTAGACACAAACTAATGACTATATAAAACAAGATTTTCCTGAAGTCCATTAGAAAACAAAGAATGATTTGATTAAGAGAGGTCATACCTCCTTGAAATTCATGGAGACTTAACAGCGATTTTCTTGAGTTTGGCAAAGTATATTAAGGTCAGTGGCTACATTTCCTTGGAGATAGTATACTTATATGGACCACAAGAACACAATCAGTAGACTCCATAGCAATTGTTGAAAAATCAGAATCTGACCAAACTTCATTATTAGGCTAAATATCTTATACAACTTTATCTAAATATGTTTCCTATTTCCATTACTCTTTTTCCTTGATGTAGCTAGTGCATTATGCCACAGGCCACTGTACAGAAAGAAGAATGTACTATGGATAACATAAAGGGATTGCTGAAAGGTGAGATTCCCTCTTCTTTAAGCAGTGACTCACTGCTAACAAAAGGCACAGGCTCAGAGTGCAGGACAGTACTCAAGCAGCACAGCTAAGTGGAAGGTGTTAAAAGCACCATGAACAATCAAGATTATCCTCAGGGGGAGGAGTCTGCTGAGCTTGACAGGAATCCTCTGCTAACGAGCTAGAACATGCCACAGATATTATAGAAGAATAACAAAGTACTAATGCAAAGAAACCTTAAGTGATAACTAGAGAGATTCAGGGGACTGATATGTTCGGTAGAATATATGCACCCAGCATAAAATGCAGAGACTACATATAGATAGATATATATATATATAATTTTATAACAGGGGAAGATAATGGAGAACCACTGGCCAGGTTATATAAGCAATTTCACCATTTAAATGGAGTAGGCAACAGTGAAGAACATTTTCCCTGTTATTTTTGATAATGCACTATCTGTCTCTTTACTTTTCTTTGTTCTTTCCTTAAGTCAAGGCTATTTGAACAGGGCTACAAGTAAACAGCCTCGTTTGAAGCATTTTCACTTTAAGGCAGAAGAACAGCCTAAGCTGTGCATTTCCACAGGGAAAACTTTGGCCACAAAAATACAACCACTATACAGTCCAAAGAGAAGATTGCTGTCTTTTCTATTTTTTAAAAGCATACCATCTGTTTAAAAAAAAAAGTAATAGATTTTAAATAGATTACTTTAAGTTGGATAAACCATTTAAAATCATGCAAAGTTGCAAACAGATGGAAGAATGTTTGAGGTTTGTTTTTTAAATGCTGTACAAAGATAGTGAGCTTCCTCTTCTATTAATGGTGGAATCACTACAAATTAATAATTCAAAAATATTATTAAGGGTATTAAGGGTTATTTTAGGGTGGGGCTTTTTTTTTCTGAACTTTTCCTCCCAGATCCCTAATTTCATCAGTATAGGGAACTTCTTGTGTGGAAACTTAACTCCAATGCAAACAATGATCTTGTCCATAGGGAGATAGTTACAAGTCATTTCTGAGGGTCTCATAGTTAAGAACACTCACATGATTCTTTTCTTGGTCATTTTCTTTTAAATAAAAATTCTACTTATTTTAAAAATTAATCTGCCCAATACTGGGCTTGTTCAAAAAAAAAACACACCTGGCCTCCTCTCACTCCCACAAACATAATAAATGCTTCTTAATGATGATGGCGATGATGATGATGCAGAGACCTCAAGATTAGAAACAGTTAGGAAAAGAGCAATCAACAGAACCAGAAAAAGCAAGAGAGAGAAAATTCAAGCAAAGAGAAGAGAGCAATGAAAACAAACATCTGGCAAACCCTAATACCTCTGGAAATAAACAGAATTTTAACAAAGAAAGATTTCATAAAGGTGTACCATAGCTTTCCATTAACAATAGCAACAAAGATACAAAGAATCTTAAAATAGTCAACCTTTTCCTCCAGCTTGCAAACTCATTCACATGCTAATAGAGGCTATCCAAGAAGGCGCTTCCAAATTCTGAAAATCACATACATTTCAACAAAAGGCATAGGACCCTGTGCAATTAAAAAATAAAAACAATCTACGAGTGAAATGTACTTTTCAAAATGCTCATCTATTTTCCTGTTCTGGCTATCGTTCAGATGCAGGCAGGCAAAGGTAAAGTTAATCCGTTTGACCCAACAACAACAAAAAGGCACTAAACCTAAAAGTTAAACGCACAAAGCAGAAGCATATTTCATTACAAGCCCTTTGCACATCAACATTCAAGCGTAATGCAATCATTTTTCCTCCTCACAACTCAAAGACTCTAAGGGCTGTGCACACAGCATCCAATCTAAATCAAGTCTGTATTTCACTCAGGAATACTCCCCAGTGGTCAATACTGACAATAGGGACCTAAGTCATTACTGCTTATCAGTTTTGTGAATACAAAACTGACAAAATTCACATTTTTCAAAGACAAATACATGAAGCAGAAATCTTCTTCCTCTCTGTGACTAATGACCATCTACTGCTCTTAATGTATGACAACTTGCCAATCAAGGTAGGCTCCCCGAGTAAATTAGTCCAATAAGGACTAATAAATGTGAATTCTGTTCACACCTTTCAAAAACTCATTCAGATTTGCTTCCATTTGAAATAGAGCTGTTGCTCAAGCTCTGAAAACTTAGAATACAGACCATACCGCTTTTTGGCAAAATCAGGAGAACCACCAGCATCGTATGTTAGCAGTTTTGTTCTAACGCACTGGAAGAAAAGAAGTAAAAATAAAGGTAAGAAGAACAAAAAAGAAGAGACAGAGTAAACAGAGAGGACCATAGAATACTGTCATAGTCATGTTGTATAACTGTAAAGTAAAGAATAAATTCACTCCACAATATGCCCAAGTAACAGTCCTACTACTTATGCCTGAAACTCTAGTGATGAGAAATTGAGCACCTGTGTAAAGGTAGAACATTGTATTTTGGAGAAGCTATGATTAGATAAGGTTCTTCCTTATATTACTTAACCCAAAATCTATCACAAGCTACCAGTCCATTATCTTTTGGCCACGAAAGTCAATGATTCTCTCTGTCTAGTGTCTATCTTTTCTTTCCCTGTTTCAGATTCTCCTGGAGTGGAGCCCTCAACCTTGGTGAAAAGGGATTTAGTTATACCAATGAGGCTGGATTAGGTGATTTCTCAGAAAGACTTTTGGTTATAAGCCATAAAACTTGTGGGAGATATCCCCAGGGAAGCCATAAGAAGAGTGACTAGAGCCCTTAGATTGAGGCCAACAGCTGGGAAGTATAAGATTCAACTGGATTGTGATTGGTGAATTCTCAATGGACTAGTGGCTGGGAAGGGGCCTGTGTCATAACCCACTGATTCTGCGACCATGAGCTCCTTGAAAGTGGGAGCTGTCATTTTTGGTTTCTTGGATTGGCGGGATGTCTTTGTATCTGGCAGTACCTGGCAGGTGCTTAATAAACACTTGTGAGACTAGACTATTTATCTCCATTGGGCAGGGAGCACAAAAGGAGATGAAACTTAAGCCAGTTAATTATGCTACTTGTCAGTATTTGGGCAAGAAAAAAGGTCTAAAAAAGATTAAATTTCTGTCTCATGTAGGTTTAGCAATATCTGTATTGTAGATGATAATATCAATACTATCTAGTATCCCTGTCTGCTGTGAGGAAAATACTTTGTGTATTAACTACAATATGAATGTAAATTATTATTATTATTATTATTATTATTATTATTATTTAAATTCCCTATGGAATGTCCACACTCTGTGTTATAGATAATTAAGAGTCACTAAGTAACACTCCAAAAATTAGAGAAGAAAATTACTATGGGGTAAAAGTAACTTCAGATACTGGAAAGAACTATTAAGTCATAATACCAGAAAGAACTGTTAAGATGGCCTGGCCCCAGCTTGTTGGCAGGTCATTTCCTAAGTCTTTTAAGACAAATGGTTATCTTTGCTGTTCTTAAAGATCTCCAGGAACTGAGAGTCTACAACCTGTCTTAGGAATCTGTTTTAGTATTTAATCAACTTTATAGCTCTTTTATACTCTTTTCCTCCTAGCATCACACATAGGTCATGCTTCACATAAAATGGTGTTTTAATAGCATTTTTATAGCTGACTGATTCAGCTTGTGGTCCATTCTGACAACCAGATCTTTCACCTGTCATACTGGTATATTATTAGTCTTTTGTTGTCTCAGTCTATGTTGTTTTTCTTTACTACCTTTCAATGCAAGTGCCAGGATTTGACTCCAAAGCATATTAATAAGAAATAACCAATGTTTAGTGCTCTTACCAAAGGGAGTAATATTTAATAAAAGCTTTATTCCTTGAAAATTGAAGGATTTGACTAAGCCTGGTTCTCTGACATAAAATGCTAGACTTTTAAAATTCAAACAACTATAAAAATACACATATACTTTCACTTACTGATTAATTGTAATCAAGGCAGAAGATTTTCTAATTATTCATTAAATAAGCAGTTATTAATCACCTATTAATTTTAGCCCTAATTATAACGTAAGTTTAGAACAGGGGGAACAGACCTCGGACTTCCTATTCTCTTATATAAGGAGCTTTTTAGTCTTCCTGTTCACTAGAAATTGGGGGCAAGGTAGAGAAGGTTAGGTGTGGGGGGGGTTTTAAAAAGGTCACTCCTAAAACAGACCATGTTTACCTACTTTCCTCAGCATGTTTATCAGGCTCTAAGCAAAGAAAAAATACCAAAATGGGAAATACTCACAAAATTGTAAGAGTACTTCTACTATATTGTCCTGAACTCTAAAAACAAACTAGCAATTTTATTTTCTGCCATTTGGGGGGGAGGGTGGAATTCCAAGTTCTCTCTATTATAATAGTATTGACTTTTACAAAAACTAAGACAATGATAAGAACAACTGTAGGAATAGGCTGCACCATGAAAGAAAAAATATTGTGATTCCTTGCAATTCCATGCTAAAAGAATTGTTTCACTCATGCTAAAATACAGTCATCTCTTCAATCTGATTTTCTGCACAAGTAACAGTATTACTTTAGAACTTACATCAAGCATAGATATACACTTGATCTTAGCCAGAAGGTCAAGAAGAAGCAATATAACAAAGTGCATCTGTCTGTAGGGAAGTTTAACTTACTAAATTAAAACCTTGGGTATAGTGGAAAGAATACTGGATTTGGAGTTAAAACATTCTGTGTTCAAATCCTGACTCTGCTACTTAGATTAGGCAACTATTATCATGCTGCATAAATCATACCATCTCTCAGGGCTTCAGCTCCTTGATTTTGTAAAATGAGACTGGACTAGATGAGCTAAGGTCTCTTTCAGTTCTAAAAACTAAAATTCTATGACACATGTAAATGCATGTGTTGGGAGGGACTAGGGGAAAAAAGGAAGGAATTTAGATAAATAATTACTATGTAAGGAAAGGCTGGAATTGGGCTACAATTCTGATAAACTACAATTTTTATATGAGAGTATAATTATTGAAAATATGACTAGTCAAAAACAGGTTTTATCACACACACACACACACACACACACACACACACACACACAAACACCCTTCTCACATCTTCTTTGTCATCATGCTAAGGCATTTAGCTCAGTAATTACTAATAATTCAGTAGCTACTAAAATTCAGTAGCAACTAAAACAAAGGAATGTCATATTCCTCAGAAGATATATTTGATGGAATTGAGATGCATGACTGTGTCATAAGGGAGTTGTTGTCGTTGTCTGTCCTTCATTCTTGAAGAGGACCATGACATCAGGAAGGTGATACCATGACTGGAAAGTGAATTGGATACAAGGATGGGAGGGCTGTGCAAAGCCTCACTCCCTCCTCCAGTTCTCATTACAAAGAAGTAAGAGGTATGCGATGGGATCAGGGTTCCTTCCCCACTTCCTACCAATAGAAATTTTGTTCAGTCATATTCCTTTTTGGGGTTGTCTTGGCAAAGATACTGGAGTGGTTTGCCATTTCCTCTTCTAGCTCATTTTACAGATGAGGAACTGAGGCAAACAAGGTTAAATGAGTTGTCCAGAACAGTTAATATGTATCTGAGGCCATATCTGAATTCAGGTCTTCCTGAACCCAGACACAACACTCTATTCAATGGGCCATTAATTTTCCCTAAAAGGCAACAAAGCTGTCCCTGGCACTTGATTGGCCCCCTTACCTTCCCTCATAACATACCTTCCTAAAGTACATAATGCACTGGAAGAGAAGATGTAAAAACACAGGTGAGCTGGAGAGGCTTACACAAACTAATGCTAAGCGAGAAGAGCAGAACCAGGAAAAATTTGTACACAATCACAGACACATCGTATGTGTGACAAC
>JAQQSU010013212.1:0-11718 GCA_028627135.1 Pseudochirops cupreus | reverse complement strand
AGTTTAAATGGAGACTGAAGCAAAACTCGTTATTGTTCTCTTTCATGTCTGGTTTTGCTTTTTTTTTTTCTTTTCCCAGTGATCACTCATTGGTTACAACCCTTCTATATGACCAAACTATTGTACAATGTGAAAGTATTTGCAGATCCTATACACGATTGCATGCCACCATGGGGGAGGGGGGAAGGGAGGGGAGAAAATCTGAAACTCAAGTGATTGTGGAACAGAATCTTGTAAATTAAAAGTAAATGAGTAAATAAAAAAAATTTTTAAAAAAAGCTACTATGGTGACAGGGAAGATCAAGTCACAAATTCAGAAAAAGACAGTCAAATCAAAACTACTACAAGCAAAGTCTCAAAAGAAGAAAAAAGCGAACCAACTTGTGAACTGGACATAAGCCCAAGAATTCCTGGAAGATTTCTAAAAATTATCTTTGAAATAAAAAAGGGTGGTAGAGGAAAAATTAAGTGAAATTAAAGCAATAGAAGAAAATATATATTTTAAAAAAACAACAATCAACAGCTTTGTAAAAGAGACACAAAAAAATACTGGGGGGGGGGGGGAGAAACACCTTTTAAAAAAAACAGAACTGGCCAAATGGAAAAGGAAGTACAAAAACTCACTGAAGAAAATAATTTCTTAAAAATTAGAGTTGATCAAGTGCAAGGTAGTGACTCCATGAAACATCAAGAAACAGTAAAACAAAGTTAAAAGAATGAAAAAAAAATAGAAGAGAATGTAAAATATCTCAGGAAAAACAAGTGACCTGGAAAATAATTGAGGAGAGATAATTTAAGAATTATAGGATTTCCTGAAAGCTATGATAAAAGAAAAAGGCTAGACATCATATTTCAAGAAATTATTCAGTAAAAACTGCCCTGATATCCTAGAACTACAGGGTAAAATAGAAATTGAAAGAATCCACTGATCATTATGTGAAGGAGATCCCCAGACAAAAACTTGCCAAAAAATGTAGCTAAATTTCAGAGCTCCCAGATCAAAGAGAAAACACTTTAAGCCGCCTTTCGAATGTTGTGAGCCACAATCACACAGATCACACAAGATTTAGCAGCTACCACATTAAAGGAGTAAAGGACTTAGAATACGATATTCTAGAAGGCAAAAGGCTGGAATTACAACCAAGGATAACCTATTCAGCAAAACTTAGTATAATCCTTCAAGGGAAAAAAATGGATATTTAATGAAATAGAGGAGTTTCAAACATTCCTGATGAAAAGATGGGAGCTGAATAGAAAATCTGACTTTTAAATACAAGACTCAAGAGAAGCATAAAAAAACCTAAAACAGGAAAGAGAAATCATAAGAAATTCAATAAGGCTAAACAATTTCTACATGGGAACATGATACTTGTATCTTGTAAGAAGTTTATCATATTTTTTCATGCAAAACATATCCATAATAGTCATGTTGTGAAAGAAAACATAGATAAGAAAAAAAAAGTCAAGAAAAATAAAGTTTAAAGAAAAAGTATGCTTCCATGTGTATCCAGACACCATCAGTTCTTTTTCTGGGAATGGATAGTATTTTTCATCACATAACTATCATTATTAGGGCAGTTAGAAAGATTTCATATATATATATAATTATATATATATATATAGAGAGAGAGAGAGAGAGAGAGAGAGAGAGAGAGAGAGAGATGAAATGGGTGTAGGAGTGAGTCAATTATGTTGGGATGATATAAAAAAATTGGATAGGTAAGAAAGAGGGATGCCCTGGGAGAAGGGAAAAGGGAGAAGAATTAGGGAAATTATTTCATATTGAAGAGACATCCAAGGAAGAGCCTTTACAATGGAGGGAGAAATCATGCGGAATGGGGGGCAGGTGACACTTGCACCTCACTCACATCTAAATTGGCTCAAGGAAAGAATCTATATATACATACTCAAGTGGTAATAGAATTCTATCCTATCCAATAAGGAAGTAGGAGAGGAAGGAAATAAGAAAAAAGAGGAGGACGTGATAAAAGGAAGGGCAAATGAAAGAAAGTAGTGGGTAGACACAAAAGAGATTTTAGAGGAGGGACAGGATAAAAAGAAAAAATGATAAACAGAAGAAAATAAGATGGAGGGAAGTGCACAGTTAACAATCATTACTGTGAATGTGAATGAGATAAACTCACCCATAAAACAGAAGCAGATCGCAAAATGGATTAGAGAGCAGAATCCAACAAGATAGTGTTTACAAGCATCACACTTAAAACAAGAGGGACACACATAGAGTAAAAATAAGGGGCTGAAACAGAATCTATTATGCTTCAGTTGAAGTAAAAAAATGTAGGAGTAGCAATCATGATCTTCAATAAAGCAAAAGCAAAAATATTAATTAAAAGGGATAAGCAGGATAACTACATATTGCTAAAAGAAACCATAAGCAATGAATTAACAATATCAGTGATAAAAATTTGTTGTTTTGGCCTTCATTTTCAAAGAAGACCAATGACATCATGGGGTGATGTCTTGATTTGTGGTTGAACTGGATTTAAGTGAGGCAGAATTGCACAAAGTCATCAACTTCACTCTGTCTTCCAGAGGCATCTAAGTACATTGACAAGACAAAAGCCAAGGTGGCTGGCAATGGGCCAGGATAAAGTGGATGACCATGATGTCTTTGATGTCTGACCAAGCTCTAAGTGTTCCACAGTGCCTACTTCAGTTGCCTTCATGGCTGTTGGAACAAATAGTTCTCATCCAACTATTCTACCAGGGGAGGTCTTCACATACTTGGGGTAGACACCCCTCCTCCAACTCACCAATGGGTTTGAGCCTTGTTGGTTACCCTCAACCTGGTTTAGCCTATCTTACCAAGACGATTTTACTGGTGTATGGCTGCTGCACATGCTAAAATTTCTTGGAGCACAGGTGAGGTTTGAATGTTAGGTATGCAACTATTTTTTTTTAAAAGAAAAAGAACAAATTAAAAATCCTCAATTAAGCACCAAAATGGAAACCCTGAAAATCAAAGGAGAGATTACTAAATTAGAAAGTGAAAAAAAACTGAAATAATAAATGAAACTAAGTGCTAGTTTTATGGGAAAAAATAGATAAACCATTATAAAAAAGAAAGAAGAAAACAAAATTACTAGTATAAAATAATGAATATACCACCAATGAAGATGAAATTCAAGCAGTTATTAGGTGTTATTTTACCCAATTGCCTGCCAGTCAAAATGACATTCTAAATGAAATAGATGAATATTTTCCAAAAAAATATAATAAACTGTCTAGATTAACAGAAGAGGAAATAGAATACTTAAGTAAGCCTATCTTAGAAAAAGAAAAAGAAATTGAACAAGTCATCATTTTTTTTCCAATGAAAAAAATCTGCAGGGCCAGATGGATTTGCAAGTGAATTACATCAAATTCTATTACTTAAAAAACAATTAATGCCAATACTATATTGACTATTTCAAAAAAAGTAGGCAAAGAATGAGTCCTATCAAATTCCTTTGATGATACAAATATGTTTTTAATAACTAAACCAAGAAAAACAAAAAACAGGGGAAGAAAACAGACCAATTTCCTTAATGAATATCAATGCAAAATTTTAAATAAAATACTAGAAAGTAGATTTCATCAATCTATCACAAAGATTATGCATTATGACCAGGTGAGATTTATACTAAGAATGCAGGACTGGTTTGATTTTTAAGAAAACTATCAACATAATTGACCAGATAAATGACAAAAACAAGAAAAATCATATGATTATATCAATAGAAGCAGAAAAAGCCTTTGACAAAATATAACACCCAATCCAGTTAAAGACACTGGAAAGCATGGGAATCGATGGAGCCTTTCTTAAAATAATAAGCTGTATCTATCTAAAATGAAGAGCAATCATTATTGGTAATGGGGATAAACTTGAGACCTTCCCCAATAAGATCAGGAGTGAAGCAAGGACGTCCATTACCACCTCTATTATTCAATGTTGTACTAGAAACAATAGCTACAGCAATAAGATAAGAAAAGGACTGAAGGAATGAAAATAGGCAATGAGGAAATAAAACTATCAATCTTTGCAGATGACATTATGATTTTTCTTAAAGAACCCTAGAGAATCATTTAAAAAAACAAAAAGACAATTGAAGCAATTAGGAGCCTCAGCAGAGTTGCAGGACATAAAACAAATCTTCAAAAATCATTGGGCAACTGGGCGGCACAGTGGATAGAGTGTTGGTCCTGGAGTCAAGAGAACCTGAATTCAAATGCAGTCTCAGAAACTTACTAGCTGTGTGATTCTGGGCAACTCACTTCACCCTGTTTGCCTCAGTACCCTCATCTATAACATAAGCTGGAGAAGGAAATGGCAAAACCATTCCAGTATCTCTGCCAAGAAAACTCCAAATGGGGTGACAGAGTCAGACATGACTGAAACAACTTAACAACATAAATCTTCAGTATTTCTACACATTACCAACAAAACCCAGCAGGAAGAGATAGAAAAAGAAATTCCATTTAAAATAATTGCAGGTAATATCAAATACTTGGGAGTCTACCTGCCAAGAAAAACCTAGGGATTGTATGAACACAATTACAAAACACTTTTCACACAAAGACACATCTAAACAATAGGAGAAATATTAATTACTCACCAGTAGGCTGAGCCAATATAATAAGTTAATTTGCCTAAGTTAATTTGCTTATTCAGTGCCATACCCATCAAATTACCAAAGAATTATCTTACAGAGATAGAAAGAGAGTAACAAAATTCATCTGAAGAGCAAAAGGTCAAGGATATCAAGGGAATCAATGAATAACAAAAGGTTAAGGAAAGCATCTTAGCAGTCCCAGTTTTTAAACTATTTTACAAAGCAGTTATCATTAAAATAATCTGGTACTGGCTAACAAATAGAACAGTGGTTCAGTGGAATACATTAGGTACATAAGACACAGTATTAAATGACCATTGTAATCTAGTGTTGATAAACCCAATGACCCACGTTTTGGGGACAAGAACTCATTATTTGGCAAAAACCACTGGGAAAACTACAACATACCACGATGAGGTGGGGAAGGGGAGGAGAGAGAGGCGGAGAAAAATTGAAACTTAAGAGATCGTGGAACTGAATGTTTTAAACTAAAAATAAATGGAAAGACATCAATTATTTTTAAAAAACGTTATGATGAAACTAGTTATAGAACCAGCTTCTTACACTATATATCAAGGTAAGGTGAGAATGGGTACATGATTTAGACATAAAGGGTGATACCACAAGCAAATTAAGGGAGCATGGAATAGTTTACCTGTCAGCCCTATGGATAAAGGAAGAATTTAGGACCAAACTTGAGATAGCATTACAAGATGTAAGATGCATAATTTTGATTATATTAAAGTATTTGTGCAAATAAAACCAATGAAATCAAGATTAGAAGGAAAGCAGGAAGGCGGAGAAAATGTTTTACAGTATCTCTAATAAAGTTCTCATTTCTCAAATATATAGAGAACTGAGTCAAATTTATAAGAATATAAGTCATTCCACAATTCCCCAATAAGCAAATGATATGAACAGGCAGTTTTCAGATAAAGAAATCAAAACTATCTATAGTCATATAAAAAAAATGCTTTAGGGGCAGCTAGATGGCACAGTGAATAGAGCACAGGCCCTGGAGTCAGGAGGACCTGAGTTCAAATCCGGCCTCAGACACTTGACACACGTACTAGCCATATGACCTTGGGCAAGTCACTTAACTCCAATTGCCCGGCCTCCGCCCCCTCCAAAAAAAAATAAAAAAAGCTTTAAATCACCATTATTAGAGAAACGCAAACCAAAACAGCTCTGTGTTACTATCTCACATTCATCAGATTGACTAACATAAGAGAAAACAAAAATGACAAATGCTGGATGCTTCGTGGAAAAATTAGGATACTAATGCAGTTTTAGTGGAGTTATGAATTGATCCAACCATTCTGGAGAACATTTGTAACTGTGCATACTCTTTGACCCAGCAATACCCCTACTAGATCTGACCTAAGCCAGACTGAGTCTAGGCTGGGGACTCTCTTTTGTGTTTGTTCTTTTATGATTTTATGTGAATCAGTCTCTAACTGGAGACTGATGGTGCCCATATTTAGAGGCAACTTTTTGAGTTCCAGGGGTCTGGAGGTCTTGGATCTTTTTGGTCAAAGCTGATTGGTGGCAAGGGAAAGAAACTGGGCCTCTCCTCTGATAACAAGAGAATGAATACAAACCTGGTTTGTTTTGATAAAAGAAACAGACTCTGAGGGATACAGGGCATTTATTAAATGAAGTATAAATTCTGAAACAATGATTCTGCAAATTGTTTCATGTTCAAATGTTTTTAAGTATCAAGAATATAATTAATTCATATCACCATTTATTTAAGTTTGTTTCTTTCAAGTATAAACTGGGAGATGTTTTACATTTATCATTTATCTTGGGCTTAGGAAATAAATAACTGTCCCATATCTGATTCATATTGCACACTGAATAGTTTTCTATGATGAATTGACCCAGGGCAGAGAACAGTGAGATTCTAACGCCCTCCCCATCACTGCCTGTTGAAATTTTCCCATTGTTCAAGGACCAGGTTAAATGGTATCTCCTTTACAAATACTTCCCCCTTAATTCAATTTAACAAATATTTTTTCAGGTATCTTTTCCGTGCAGAAGAAAGAGGCATATGGAGGAATGAAGAGATGATTGACCCTGGGGTCAGTAAAACATGGACCCAAGCCCTACCTCTGCCACATTCTATCTATGTGACCCTGGGCAGGTCAAATCAGCCCTTTGGTACCCCTGAGGAATTCTCCAGGAGTATATGTTGCAGAACAAGTACTTATATGCATGAATTAAAGGTGTTTACATGGGTTTTGTTGGTAATGCAGTTCCCAATCCCAGGTTGAACTTCCACCATTGGGGGGTAGATAGTTCAATGCTGGGTGTGATACAATCAATAAGAGGTGTTCATTTAAGTATTGTTTTACTATGTCCAAAGTGCTTGCTCCACAATAATCCTGTGCGTAGGGAGTGCAAGTAATTTTGTTTTGTGCCCATTTTACAGATGAGAAGACTAAGGTTCAGAGGAAGTGATCTGGCTAAGGTCACACAAATAGTAAGTAAATTTCATGTACTTTAAGCCATATCTAAAACTGTGGCACCTGTGCTGTGGTCCTCCTTTTGTCTGAACTAGGACCATCACCTATAGGCTTTGAGCTCTGACTGGTGAACTTTTACACTTATACACTTCCTGGGCATATATCCTTCTACTCATCTCCAATCTCAATCTATTTTTTCACTTGCTCTCATTTTTGTCTTTTATTAGAATGTAATCTCCTAGAGGGCACAGGCAATCTTATTTGCTTATGTTTGGTATCCACAGCAATGTTTGGCATACAGTAAGCACTTAATAGACGCATTTTCATTCCTTTATCCCAGGTGCTTTGCTTTCTTGTTTCCAGGCAGAATTATGAAGTTACGAAAAATGCAAGACTAGAACTCAAGAGGGGAAGGTAAGAGATAGAGATCTGTCCCACCATTACAGGATCAAAGGCAGAGCTGGATGGGAACAAGACACCATCTGGTCTAGTCCCTTCATACAGCCTCTTCTGTTCCTGAATCCTGCAAATGCTTTATTTCTACCTTTCGCATATCTTTGTTTATACAAGAGACGATGATACAGAACAAGATGTAAAGTTTTACACTAGATTATGGCTCCATTAAAGTCCTCTCACGGTATATCATTGTGGATGAAACCTTTGTCAAATCTCAAAGGCTGTGTTGACAGGGGGAAGTCCCACTAAAGAGGCATGACTTTGATTATGGACCCATCGGTGGTCTCAATGCTTGCCATTAGATCCAGTCCAGCTAAGTCAGAAGAGGCTCATTACCTCTACCTGCTAATGAGTGACTTCGTGTGTGTGTGTGTGTGTGTGTGTGTGTGTGTGTGTGTGTGAACAACAACTCATGGAGACTGCCCACCAAGGCAAGAAGAGTTGAGATCTATACCAGTAAAAGATGAAACCAATTATATGATGTCATTGAACCCTGAAGTACAAGTGAATTATGCTAGATTGTAAGATCTGGGAGGGCAGGGATACTATCATTTTTTCACTGAGTCTTGTTTATGCAACACAGTAATTGTTGAATTAAAGAAAAAGAAGGAAGACAGGAAGGAAGGAAGACAGGAAGGAAGGAAGGAAGGAAGGATGGAAGGAAGGAAGAAAGGAAGGAAGGAAGGAAGAGAAAGAAAAAAGAAAGACTAAGGGGGTGGAAATAGGAAAAAAGAAAGAAAGGAAGGAAGAAAGAAAGAAAGAATGAAAGAAAGAAAGAAAGAAAGAAAGAAAGAAAGAAAGAAAGAAGGAAGGAAAGAAGGAAGGAAGGAAGGAGGGAAGGAGAGAAGGGGGGAGGGAAGGAAGGAAGAAGTTAAGAAAGAAAGAAGGAAATAAAGAAAAAAGAAGGAAGTAAGGCTGCTTTAGATAAAGAGTAAGGTGTCCCTCCTCTTTCCAGAAGGGGTGCTGACATTGGCCTGAATTCCATGGGTTCCCAGAGCAATGCTTGAGAAGTGATTAACATCCTATTTGAGAGTCTAAGACGGAATGACAAAGGAGAGTTGGCTTCCTCTCCATTAGAAGACAGGAGGAGATGGAGAAACCTAATTCTGTTTTATAGCCGCCTTTGTACCAGAAAGGTGGTATTCTACACATGACCTCTCAGAGCAAGGTTAAACCACAGAGAGCCCCAGGAGAAAGTTCTCTTCATCTTTTTACGCTTGAAGATTTTCAGCTCTAAGAGTAGGGATAAAACTAATATGGTGTTTAATGGAAAAAAAAATCGTGACGCTCCCAACACATCTGCGTGGGTAATTTCACAGTTTTTCAAGGGCATATGCACCTATATGTATTCTACTGAATATAATATCAGCTCTGGGCCTGTGGTCTAGGGTGCCGTCAGCTTTCAGGAAACTGCAACTTTAGAGTAAGTATCAGATGAGTTGCTAATGTTTGAAAAAAAGCGAAAAACATGTTTTGGGTCTCTGTTTTTATGGCCGTTACTGAAGGCAGAATTTGCGATTGTAACCTGAGGCCTGCTTCACCAACATGTTTTTATTATTGTCAGGATAATTGAAAGTCCAGACAAATTTGGGGCGTGAGGGAGTTTGAGGTGAAAGATCTGAGTGCCCAAGACAGCTGAATCCCAACAATGGGCCCTATGATGAATGACCACACTGGACTAGTCACGGTCAACTCTTAGTCCAAGGGAGTGTCTCTGCCCCCCACCCCCACCCACCAGTCATGCCTCCTTGCCATTGCTCATACAAGGGACAGCATGATTCACAGACTCTGGAATTCCCGGGCAGGGCCATCTAACCAGTACCACAGCAAAGGCCAGAAATGGGCACAGTTCAGTAGGTCACAAACCAGTGGCTCATGGCAAACCTCTTGCCATGGGGCTGACCTTTCGAGAAGAAAGCTGCAACCACAGTCTCTAAAGCAGGAGGTCCTAATCTTTATTTGGTATTAGTCTAAAGAAGCTATGGACCCCTTCTCAGAATCATGTTTTGTTTTGTTTTGGATGAATCCAATTGTATGGCAATATATGCAATTTAAAAATATAATTTTTTAAAGTTCATGGACTCTGTGTTAAGCATCCTTGCTTTAAAGGTTGGTGTCATTTGGGATTGAATATGAGGCATTATGTGGAGTTTCAGGGTAGGAAGGCACCTCCCAAGGTCATGCCTTTGTATTTCAACAAACCAACCTTGAAACCATCAGAGATGAGGACTCGTCTAACCTGCTTCAGCCCAAGCCAGCAAACGGACCACTCTTCCACCCTCCTGGAACTCATTCTGGTGCATTTGGACCTGAAGCTGACTTGGAGGTCTGACATCTATTTAAATCTCAAATAATATTGGAAAGAATTGACTGTACTTAGGGCTTGATGTATCAGTTTTTCACACTGTCCATTCCACGGGAGGATTGGCACTTCTAATTTGCCAGCAAGAGATGAAGTCAAAAGCATGCTTTGCTTGATGACACTTCAGCCTGGCTTTCTCATCTTCCCCCAACAAAACCAGTCTATGTTTTTGCAAGCACCTGGGTCCAGCAAACTGTGGATCCACGGGCCCATAGTCTGAACACATTGGTAGCTTCTGGAGACCTTCAAGGAGTTAGATTAATGTAGGCTGATATGCCCAAGTGTGAAGCCAGAGAGTTCAGTCTGGGACACCTCAAACCAAATAGACTGATTTCTGATTGTTGGATGTCTCAGAAGAAAGGGTAAAGTTTGGGCATTCTCTCTGCTTTCATCTCTGCTAGGGCAGGCCCTGCAGAATGGTGTACCAGGGCAAAGGAGGAGGGGGCAAACAGAATGGTGAATGGCCTTAGGTGACATAGGAGAATCAGTTGGAGGAATTTAGGCTGTTTAACCCAGAAAAGAGAAGGGGTACAGGGGGAAGGTGGCATCATAGAACTGGTTTTCTTGACCCTAGGGGGAAGAAGTAGGAATGGTAAGTAGAAGTTTGCAGTGAGGCAGATTTAATTTGAAATAAAATAGTCCTAACAGTTAAAACTACTAAAGTGAAATAGGGTACATTGAAAGGGGACACGTTCCCCTTCCTTGGAAATCTGCAGAAGATGGCTGGTCATGGAATGTATTGTAAGGAAGGACTGCTTCACCTATGGTCTGCAAACTTTAAAGATAGATAGATAGATAGATAGATAGACAGATAGATACATACATACATACATAGATAAATACATAGATGGATGGATGGATGGATGGATGGATGGATAGATAGACAGATGGATGAATGGATGGATGAATAGATAGATGAATAGATGAATGAATAAATTACATAGAAGATAGAAAGAAAGAAAGAAAGAAAGAAAGAAAGAAAGAAAGAAAGGAGAGAGGGAGGGAGGAAGGAAGGAAAGGAAGGAGGGAGGGAGGAAGGAAAAGGTATCTATATGTTAATAATTATTGTTATTTAAAAAACTGATTTCCTTTGTAGTCCTCCGTATTTTGTTTTATGCATTTTATTCTATCATTCTGAGAAGGTGTCCGTGGGGCTCACTAGACTTCCCAAAGAATCCATGACATACGAAAAGAATTAAGAACTCCTGAATTGAGAGAATTCTCTGGGGAGGAAAGAGAGGCCATCCCTTCCAATCTGGAGATTCTGCGACTACGTGAATGATAAAGGAAGATGTATACATCTCTTCTCTGTTGGTTCCCACTTTATCTTCTCCAGTTATCCAAGATCAATGAAATAAATATTTCTGGGACATCAACTGAATATCTTAAGAGATGTGAAGTCCCCCTCCCCTGTGAAAGGCTCTCACAGTCTGTGCAAAGGAATAAAATTTCAGACTAAAGTTAGTGGGGAAATTAAATGGTGAGATGACCCTGCCAAGTAGGCCTCAAATACTCATGGGTACATATGCACAGAAACATACAGACACAGATACAGACACTGACACACTAGTGAATGTACACAGGCTGGAACCCATGCTCACCAATGCCACCTTCACACGTTCATTACCCAGGAAACATGCTGGGCTTTTTCTGGAGCTCAGTCACATATTTTTGCAATTAATGACCTTTTCCCACACCTGGGCCAGAGTAATCCAGAGAAGATGGAGAGGCCGCAGGAGAAGCGCTGTGCTTTGTGGGATTGCAATAAGTATCACTTTTTGGATAAAGGGTGGTGGGAGCGGGGGGGGGGGGGGGGGGG
>JAQQSU010013211.1:0-11719 GCA_028627135.1 Pseudochirops cupreus | reverse complement strand
TCTCCCCCTCTATTGTAACAATTGTCTCTTGCCTCTTCCATGAGATGCTCAACCCCATTCTGTCTCTCCCTGTCTCCTCTCAATCTAATCCTCTCTCACCTCAGGATTTCACCATTTGGAATATTGTCCCTTCCTATTCAATTGATCTTATGCCCTCTATGGATCCATTTATACATATACTCAGATATGTGCTTGTATGCATATGTAAACCCTCTTATATAAATATATGTGTATGTATATGTATATATACATTTGTATTCCCTTCCCCTATCCTCATACTGAGAAAAGTTTCATCAGTTACAATTGTCACTTTTCCATGTTGTCATGTAAATAGTTCATCTTTGATAAGTTCCTTATGAATTCTTTTCCGTGTTTATCTTCTCATGCTTCTTGTGTTGGAGATTTCTTATGTCTTTTTAAGGCTTGCTATAGATCTTATTTCTGGCTCCTCATGCAGTTGGCAATGAAGAGACACTTTGTGTCTTGGTGCCAGAAAAAAAAAATTGAGAGAAAATATATTTGGCCTAATCACCATGAATAATATGTGTTGCATAGTCATAGAATATTAGAGCTGAGAAAGATCTTTGATGTAGCTATTTCACAGAATCGTAGACTTTTAGATTTAGAAGGGACCTTAGAAATTACTCACTTTAATCACCTCATTTTTCAGTTAAGGAAGCTGAAGCCCACAGAGGCAAAGTGACTCACCCAAGGTGACACAGCAAGTTAATAACATAGCCAGACTAGAAACCAGAAATCTTGATTCACAATTCACATAGTAAACACTTAGTATTGATATAGCAAATGAATTAATGAATAATGGATAGAAAGAAGTCCCCAGCATAAGAAATAAAATGAGCCATATCACTCTTTTCCAAAGAGTTTGTAATAAGATCATAAAACTCTGGTGGTCGGGAACTTATCTTTCCCCAATAAATACTATTTGATTCATGTGGAGCAAAGAAGTAGAACAGTATCAGATAAAATACAATAGTGAATATGATTAACTTCAATCTAAATAAGCATTTATTAAGTTACATGCAAAGCATGTACTAAATATGGAGGGTACAAAGAGAAAACAAAACAGTCCCTGCCCCCATGGAGTTAAGATTCTTGGGAGTATAGGTACACTCCCTACAAAGATATATTTAAAGGTACCACCTAGACACACCAGGCTTCCCCTGACACACCAGGCTCCTACTGCCCTCTCAAACTACAGTCATTAGAAGGGGCTAGGAGGGTGAGAGAGTTGAGAGCCTCTCAGAACGTCCTGATATAGGGAACCAGAGCTCCAGCCCCTAAGCAGACCATTGTTGTTGTTCAGCTGTGTCCAATTCTTTATAATCCCATGGACAGCAACATGCCAATACTATCCATGGAGTTTTCCTGGCAAAAATACTAGAATGCTTTGCCATCTCTTTCTCTAGTGGATTAAGGCAAGCAGAGGTTAAATGACCTGTCTAGGGTCACACAGCTTGTAAGTGTCTGAAGCTAGATTTGAACTTAGGTCTTTCTGACTCCAGGACCAGCACTCTATTCACTGAGTCACCTAGTTGCCTCTAAGCAAACCATTACCACAGTGTAAAACCACTGACAGTGAAGGTCTTGGAATATTGTGTAATATGGTTATAAGTTTCAATTTATCATAAAAAAATAAATTTTTAGTCCCTTCAAAGGAATTTAGCAAGTACATATTCCTTTCACTATTGCTCAAAATATCAACATGACCTCACACCTTCAGACTGGGGAAAAATTACAGAATTTTGGAACCCTGCTTTTGAAAGACTGTTGAATCCTGGTCTAAGGTATTTATACTTACGATAAATTGTGAGAATAAAGAATTTTTTTTGCAAGCTCCTTTCTTTCTCTTATTCTGTCCTTTATTTCCCCATTTTTCACATGGTTTCCAGATTCTTACAATAGCAATGTAAAAGAAAAGGCCTTCCTAATAGAAAGTTGCCATCCTATAATCTTATCTATGGGAATAAATGAGATCCACAGTGGAAGTGGGAAGTATCACAATTCTAAAATCACACACTCATTCTATGATGCAAATTATTCACAGTGAATTTAACAACACAATTTCCCAGAATAAATCAGTTCCAGTCCTGTTTGCAATCCCTTACCACTTAAGACAGAAAATACCCCTATTCTATATTCCAAGAAATCAAAGTACACTTAATGAAAATGTTCTCTTCTTTCCCCTTACCTCATGCCATTCAGATGAGGATGAAGGAGTTGTGGAAGTGAGATTGGAGAAAAGTTTATGACTCTGATCAGAAGGCAATCTACTGTTAGGTAAATAAATATACATCTTGTTACTCCATATAAGTAGTAAATCACTGAAGAAAAGTGAAAATGCTTGATGACTCGAATTTAGTAACCGTATTATGGTGTTCTCAGACTTTGGATAACATATTGCAGCACCAGAGAAGCCTTATCTACATAATGGAGGTAATAATACCTGCTTTATGAGGTTATTGTGAACAGATAAGATGACATATATCAAACTTTTTTTTTTTGCAAATATTTAAGTGCTATATAAATGTCAGTTTTTGTTGCTGCTTTTATTATGTTGATGCCCCCAGAGCAACTGGTTCATGATTGTGGACTCTCCCTCCAATGGTACAGATTGCAAACTGTTCATATCCTCTTCATGCTGTGCAATTATTGCTTATGTATTCCTATAAATTCTCCACAGGGGTACCACCCAACATGCTGGGATTCTTCCTTTAGATTTCTTAGCATCATGTGTGTATGAATGGTGAATGGACTATTCTCTCTCATTCTTGAACACTACTTCTTTTTCCAGGGACATATCTTTCATCTAATTTGCTTTTTATCCTACTCCTAGTACACAATCCTTCATCAATAATATATTCTCTCCTATTTGTACTCACCATGCATCTTTCTATCAACTTTTGAATGCCTTATATAACAGGACCAATATCTACCAAGGTTTGACCCTTCCCCAAAAATTTGAGTTAGGCTTATGTTTTTCTTTCATTTTTTGACCTAGTAGTGGTTGAGGGCCTAAAAGGTAGCTCTCTTGACGTAGCCTCCTGGTAGCCTCTTCCTGTATTCATGTGACTTACTGGTCACCATTAAGCATAAAAAAACCCCATTCACATGGGGGGGGTGATACTCTTCAGATTTGTTGGAAGCCAGAAGATGACCTAAGTAACCCTTCCCAGCTGAGCAATAGGTTTCTACATGGAGATGAAGGGGGCAGCATTTATACTACATGTTGATGCGTCCTTGTTGTTTTGTCCATGCTGTGTTAGGGCTAAGGAAACCTTCTTTTGTTAATAGTTCAATTACCCACAAGTGTGCCTCATTCCATCCTAACATCAGATCTGAACCAGCAGGATATTAGCATCAGACCACCCCTAACACCCTACAACATTAATCCTTCAGATATTGTGGAATTCAGTTATTCAGAGTGTTTGAGAAAAGACGAACTTTTGTTTAATATACTCAGAGGTATTAAAAGCATGACATAACCCAGATGTAATCCATCTTTCTCTCTTCCTTTGCAATTAATACTGCTTCCTTCTTATAGCACCAAGTACTATCCTCAAGAAGGTAAGCATATCTGGGAGAAAAGATGGTTAATTTGTTTGCTTAATTCTAAGTGTAGAAACATTCTTTTCCTCTCCTTATTTCTCTATGTAACGCTTATGCTTTTCAACCATTTGACAAGGTTCATCTCCCCTCTTGCACCTGAAAGTACCCTTTTCCTAATCAAATGCTTTCATTTCCTTGGAATACTTTTTTTGTCACTGTCAACCTGAAGCACAGACAGACATTTCTTGAGTCCCTCTACTTTCTCTTCTAGGAAGGAGATGAACCTAAACTTTATTATTATTCCTTCTAGCCACACATACACATACATGCATGCATGCACACCTCCAAGAAAAATCTATTAATGGCAACATGTTTTTGAGGCAGTTATAACTTAATTGCCTTCTTCTGATACTTACCAACTGTGTGATCATGGGCAAGCATCTGAATCTTTCAGAGCCTCATTATGTTTATCTATAAAATTAAGATTAATACCAATAAGATATACCTGATAAGATTGTTATGCGTCTTGAAAGACAGATGGAATATCTAATTGGAGGCTATCTACTGACCTCCATGACACACTCTCTTTCCTTCCTCCGAGTTCAATACCTAGCTCACAGTCTTTCTCTTCTTCACAACCCCTATTTTAATACTGGAGATTTCAACATATATACCTCAAATATCTTTACCTCCCAGTTCCTCAACTTATTCATCTTCCTTGACCTGCTCCCTTATCCTATCACAGCCACAAAGAAAGATGATCGTACCCTTAGTCCTGCCATCACTCACTAATGTTCCACTTCCATCTTTGTGAACTTCTTTACTCCTTTGTGAAATTTATCCAATCACAATTTATTGCCATTCTGAATTTCCATCTGCCTTGCCAATCCTTATCCTTTTTTTCACCCTCACCATGATCCCTCATCCCTTCAACCCTCAGTTCTTTCCCAGTCCATCAACCCTGGACTGGCTACACTCTCTTTGATTCCCCCTCTTGACACCTTGGAGAACCAGTTCAACTCTACACTATCATGTTCTAACAAGTTCTTTGCCCTGGTATCCTGTCATTGATCATACATACCCTGCTAAGCTCCAGTTTTAGATCACTCCTACAATCTGCTACTTTCTCTCCTATTCATGTATGCATGTGCTGTTCAACAAAGCTGAAGAAAATAATGAAACCATGCTAACTGGGTCCATTAAAAGTTATGTTTTATAATTTCAACTGGACTCTCTTTACAACAAGATAATCCTTTTATACATATCTAATTGATTCATCATCCCACTCATCACTGTTCTTTTTTTTTTCCAACTGTTTTCATGCCTCCTCAAACTTTCCATGGCTCTTGGTTTCTATAACTTCTCAGCTGAGAGCATTGACTCATTTCAAAGAAAAAAATAGGCCATTTTCCAAGATCTTCTTCTTTTTCCATCTTCCTCTTACATCTCCCAGAGGCCTTCTGCAACTATCTCCTCCTTCACCTCATCTCACATGAAGAGATGTCCCATTCCCTTGCCAAAGCAAACTACTCTACATGCACAAATGTTCCTATTCCATCCTATCTTTCTAGCAGATTACATAGTATATGATCTCTGCTTTCTAACTAAATCATTATTCTCTGCCTATATGGTAGTTACTTCTCTGCTACCAACAATCTTGTCCATATCTCTCTCTGTCTCTCTCTGTCTCTCTCTGTCTCTCTCTGTCTCTCTCTCTCTCTCTCTTTTTCTCTCTGTCTCTCTTTCTCTCTGTCTCTCTTTCTCTGTCTCTGTCTCTGTCTCTCTCTCTCTCTCTCTCTCTCTCTCTCTCTCTCTCTCTCTCTCTCACACACACACACACACACACACACACCCTCACTTGATCCATTCATCCCTACTAGATATTGTCATATAACTCTTCCCTTTCACTACTAAACTCCTTAAGAAGACAATCTATAATTAGCACCTACATTTTTCTTTATCTTACTTTCTTCTTATCTCTCTGCAGTCTGGATTATGACCTCATTATTGAAATGAAACAGCTCTTGCCAAAGTTACTAGTGATCCCTTAATTGACTTATCTAATGGCCTTTTCCAATCTTCACTCTTCTTGACTTCTTTCCAGTCTTTGACATTGTTGTTTACCCTTTTCTCCTCAATACTCTCTTTTCTCTGGATTTTCCTGACAATATTCTCTCCTTGTTTTCCTACTTAGATGGTCATTCCTCAGACTCCTTTCTGGATCTTCACCCAAGTCAGGATCACCCACTGTGGCTGTTCCTGTAATGGAATCTGAAGATCTTCCCTGCCCCTTGGCCTCCTGATAGGCTTAAGCAAATCTGAGAACATTCCCTGATTTGAAAATATACTCTGCCTCCTAATAGGCTGAATGTGGTCACATGGAGCCTGTGGTGGGAGGCTTGTTTTTCAGGAATGCCCATACCCTGTTACTTTGTGATTGGGCAATGGATCGAGAGGGTTGTGACATTCTCCGAGCCAGGAGAAGGCTATGTATACCCTGATGTGAGGTTTTGTTCTGGGGCTCACTTTGGGAAGAGATGTGTGATTTGGCCAGATGAGACTCTGGGCAGCCGTTGAGCCCCCCGGCTTTGAAAACCCAGATGTTGGTGCTTGCCTTTCTGGTAACTAACTAGGTATGGATGTAATGATCAGACAGCTGGAAGTCCTGTCTGCTGAACTGTGTTATTTTCTGTTGTAACTTCTGTTTATATTCCCTGAAGTTCAGGGTGTTGACTTTTTCCCCAGAATTAGGTAAACGATATATGTTTGATTAAAGTAAGATTGTTAACCCATTTTGAGTTGCTTTCCTTTAGAAAAGCAGATCTAAGAACCTGTGCTAACATCCATCCTGGGTATACTAGGGTGCTTGCTGCTACAATCCTTTAATCTCTATCCTAGGGATTCTCTTCTTCTTTTTATATATTCTTTTAATCATCTCTTCAGCTTCCATGGATTCAATTATCGTCTCAATTCCCAGATCTATTTATTGAACCCTAACTTCTTCCTTGACTTTTATTTTTTCATATCCCCATAACTATTAGAAGTCTTGAACTAGATGTTCTATAGACATCTTAAATTCAACACATCTCAAGCTGAAGTCATTATCTTCTCTTTCCTAATATCCTCCCCTGTCCTAAATTTCCCATTACTCTTGAAGGCACCACCATTTTTCCAATCACCCAGGCTTACAACCTGCATGTCATCTTCAACTCCTGACTCTTATTCCTCATATCCAATCTGATGCAAAATCTTGTCAATTCTACTTTAATAGATACTTTCACACATATACATTTCCCTCCTAACATTACTACCATCTTGTTAGAGGCCCTCATCAGCTCACACATGGAATATTGCAAAAGTCTTCTTGTTCGTCTCCCTGTCTCAAGTTTTTCTCCACTTTAGTACTTTTTCCATTCAGTTGTCTTCCTAAACCACAGATTTGATCATATTATGCCCTTGTGTAAAAAAAAATCTCTGGTGGCTATCACCTATAGACTCAAATATAAACTCCTCTGGTTGGCATTCAAAGCCCCTCACAACCTTGTCCTCACATACCTTTCAAGACATTTTCGACTTTTGTTTCTATTTAGTTATTTTTTCATCATATCTGACTCTTCTTGATCCCATTTAGGGTTTTCTTGGCAATATTAGTGGAGTGGTTTGCCATTTCTGTTTCTAGTTCATTTTACAGTTGAGGAAATTGAGGCAAACATGGTTAAGTTACTTGTCCCATGTCACAAAGCTAGTAAGTGTCTGAGGCCAGATTTGAACTCAGCAAGATGAGTCATTCTAATCAGATCTAACACTTTATCTATCCACTGCACTACCTATTCACCTCTAAATATTCTACAGTCCAATGATACTTGTCTTCTTACTATTCTGTGAATGACATTTCATATAAAAATTCCTTATATTTTTATTGCTTCCTCCAGTCACTGGAATGCTCTCTCGCTCCTCATTTCTGTCTCTTGATTTCTATGGTTTCCTTTGAGTCTCAGTAAAAATCCTACCTTCTGCATAAAGATTTCCAATCTCCTCTAATGTTTGTGCTTTCTTTTCATTCAATAAGCAAAGAAATTACTCTTATCCAATCATTAGACAACCAGCAAAGTAGCTAAAATCTTCTTTCTACTTACTTTTCTGATGTTTCACTAAAACTTGCATTTAGAATCCCCAATGCCTCAAATCAGAACTTCTTGGTGGTCAGTGACTAATTTTCCACCTAGAAGATAAAATTTTATAAACCTATCTTTCTATCAGTTACAAAGCCAATAATCATATATAATTCACCCATGTGCTCCAGATAGTTGGTTTAAAGTTTTACCACTTAGAACCTTTAATATTTTATGAACAGTAATATGCAAATGAACTGATGAACACAATGTCCTTCCACCATTATTAATTCAGTCATTTCTCTGCCTTCAAAAAAAATCTTCTTAGTACATTAGAGGGTCAATTCTTTAATCTTCCTAACATTCTGAATCTCTCACATTTTATCTGAGATTGTTTTTTCACAAATTCATTTCCTCCTTTTTTACTTATACAAAAGTTATTTTTCCACCATTTCAACAATGAAACTGTTCACATATGGAAGAGGAAGTATCTTACACAGGGACAAAAGAGAGTGTAAGCTGTCTAGATCAAAGATAAAATCAGTGATTCACATGGTAACAAATCGAGGAATCAGGCAGAAACATATGACTAAAGTTACTGTGTAATACATATAAAGAGGAAGTGAAGAAAGAATTTAACAAAGGCAATTCATGAAAACAATAGAGAAGAAAGATCAGCTGGTTCAACATGCAACAGTTTGCTTCACACATGCACAAAAAATCTCCTCTGATGACTTTTTCTTCTAAGACCACCACCACCAACATTCTTGACAAATGTAACTAAAGGCAATAGTATCTCTATGACTGTGGGCACTTATGCTTTAACTTCAGCAGAAAATTCAGTTGGTAAACACACCTGGGAAGTAATTACCATTTTAGAAAAAAATATCAGAACAATTCTACCTCTAACTTTGAATGCTAGAGACCATCTCTCATAGAAATCATCTCTGGCTTCCATATAAGTCACAGCCACTATAAAAGAATCTTTCCACTAGCATAAGATATTTTCCAATTAAAAATCACTCACTTTTAATATATTACCAGGTTATTATTGGCTTCAAATCTCCTTCATACAACTGAATGAATATTTTTCTTAATATCTGTTACCGGTGCCTTTTGTACATACAAATGCCAAGAGAGCCAAATATACATTTCAAATGATTAACGAGTCATTAGTTTGGCAAAGCTTTCCATTGTTTTTAACATTTCTTCAAGCAAGGAGAGATCCTCAACAATTGGAAATTCCTTAATAGAAAAATTGGATTAGCCTTCCATATAGGGCAAAAACTTTATTTTTCAGTCAACCCTTGTATATTAGCATTTATCCTGCAGTAAAATAAACAGGTAACTTGCAGTTTATGTTCTTCATGTTGTAGCTACCACAAACTAGATTTACAAAAACTTTTGTTTGAACATCATTTCTTCATAATTTTATCCTATATGATTTAACTAGTAGTGTCCAATCTACATTAACTTTATCTCTCCTTTTTTATTTAACTGGGACTCTATTTTCACCCCAAGTATTTATGACCTAAATCATTCTATTCTGATCAAATTCTGTAGAAGACGCAGGCTGAAGGATCTATGAATTTATGAATGTGTCTAGGCTATAGGTGAAATTAAAAATTACACTATAAAATCTTTTAAACTATATATAATGTTACCTCTCTGCTGTTCACTTTTACCTCACCATTAAGACAAGGGATAATAGACTGGATGACCTCTTAGGTCCATTCTAACCCAAACTGTCTATGTTCCAATTCAATTCAATGCAACAAAGAATTATTAATCACATAATGAGTCTAGAGCCCATGCAAAGTCTTTCTCCTATTCATCTCAATGAAATGAGGAATAAAGGAACCTTAGGTCTGTGTTTCCAATGTTTTGTCAGCAGAGCTTGAACTCTGCCTTATGAAGAGAATTTTGTTTATGAATATTCTCTTGGTTTGCCAAACATGAGGAATACATAGAAGACTAAACTTTGATACAATATAAGACTAATACACCTGTTAGCCACCATTAACAGACCACTAGCCACCAAACATGTAATACCCTTGCTAAAGTGATAGATACAGAAGGTAAGGGCAACACATTGTTCAGAATATAAACACATTTGGAAAAACTTATGAAGGAGTAAAGTAGAAAGTTATGAGAGGTATATTATGTAACAAAAAAGAAAAATGCAGTGGAATGAAAATGCAGTTTACAAAAAACTTGATGTGAGACAAAATTAAAGAATTTATAGATGAAACTGGAAAGAATACAGCAAAACGGGGGTAGGGAGGAGAATGACAAGATTCCTATACTAGCTTTTTTTTCTCCATTAATAACAATGGATACTGCCTCCACATTTGAATTCTAATATCACAGTTCCTGCGCTGCATGGGGAAGTACAATAATGCTAAATAAAACAAATTTGAGGACAGCAAGGATTAATTTTCACAATATCTAAAAGATGAGAGTTTAACAGAGGTTCTCTTCTGCAAAAGGCTCTAAAGATTTGAGGTCACAACTTATTGCCAATAGAAACTACAACAGCAGCAAGGATATTTTTAGTGGGTCCTAGAAAACAATTTGATGAATTAGGTTGCGTTTCTTGCCTGAACTTGGAGGCTGGTGGGGAGTAGAGACACTCAATGAGCAGGTTAGGGATTAGTATTCTCCACTGTCAATTCAAAAGACTATTTTACCTTACTGTTAGGTTTCTTGGTTGTTTGGGGGTTTTTTGTGTTTGTTTGTTTTGCCTGTGGCAAAAACTTAATTGCTCTAACTCAGAATAACTCTTCTTTGGAGAATTTTTGAGAGTTAGCGAGGACTGGAGAAAATATCTAGTCCTCTACCTTATAGGTCATATGACCTAGAACTCACTAGTTCCTCTTCTCTCCATATAGGTGTGACTCCAGACCTTAGCTCTCTGTTCTCTATATTCATTTCATCATCAGTAAGCTTATTTCTTTTCATCAAAATAAAATCTACCTAACTCCTAAATTTTGATCTTAGCCATACTTTCTCACTGAAACTTCAGTGCTATATTTGAAACTATGTTTAATATGCATATAATTATATGTTATGTTACCACTTCATATTCAATCCATACCAAACTGGCCAATATTATTCCTACCAACTATCTCTTCTTTCTAAATCTCATATTTACTTATCAATTGTGCCAATATTATTTCAGTTGACCCTTCCCTTCCCTTAATTATTCAAATCCAATGTGTCATCAAATCCCTGTCATTTTTTCCTTCAAAATGTTTGACAGATTTATCCTTTCATTTTGATTTCTAACACCCTAGCATAGGCCTTCATTAATCTATATATACATTACTACTCCAGTCTCAGAGTTAGCTTCTACTTATCTTTATTCATCACCACCAAACATATCTTCGGAAAATATTATTTTTATCATGTATTTCTCTAGCCTGAATTCACTTTAATTCAGGTTAGTTGAATTCAACAAGCATTTATGAGATGCCTAATATACCAAAGGCATGATGCTAGGAGCTGCAAGACACAAAGGCAAAGATAAGGCAGTCCCTATCATCACAGAACTTACATTCAAATAGGGGCTTACAACATGTACACAGCTTAGTAAAATATTTAGAGACTATTTATTCCAAGTGAAATATTTATGTTTCTGTACTGCTTTCTCAACATTTATGGTAAGAAATTTACATAAGATCCAAATTTTCCTTCCTAATTCTGTTTTCACAAACTACCTCAGCACAGAAATTAGTATATTTTCTTTTTCTTTTTCTTTTTTTTAGTAAATTATTTATTTATTTTTTTGATTACATCATTCATTTCCATGAGATTTTAAGTTACAAATTTTCTCCCCATCTTTCCCCTACCCAACATCTCAAAACAGCCGTTCCACTGTATAGCCCCTCCCCCAATCTGCTCTCTCCTATGTCCTCCCTCTTGCTCCTCTGACTTTCTGGTAGGGCAGGATGGATCTCCCTACCACAGTACCTGTGTATCTTAATTTCCAGTTAGATGTAGTTAATAATAATAATAATAATAATAATAATAATAATAAT
>JAQQSU010013210.1:0-11719 GCA_028627135.1 Pseudochirops cupreus | reverse complement strand
AAGGAAGGAAGAAAAGAAGGAAAGAAGGAAGGAGGGAGGGAGGAAGGGAAGTGTAGCATGCTTCAGTCTGTACCCAAATAACATTGGTTCTCTCTGGAGGTGGATAGTATTTTTTATCATGAGCCCTTTGGGATTGTCTTGGATCACTGTATTACTAAGAATAGCCAGTCATTCATAGTTCTTTGTCATGTAATATCGTTGTTAACGTGTGCATTGTTCTCTTGCTTCTGCTCGCTTCACTTTGTATCAGTTCGTGTGTGTCTTTGTCTTTGCGTGTTTTTCTGAAATCATCCTGCTTGTCATTTCTTTTTTTTAATTTTAATTTAATTTTATTTTTTAAATTTGATTTATTTACTTTTAGTTTACAAGATTCAGTTCCATAATCTCTTGAGTTTCAAATTTTCTCCCCTCCCCTCCCCCCCATCCTCCCATGTCAGCATGCAGTCAGGTATAGAATCTGCAAATACTTTCACACTGGACATTAGTCTGCTTGTACAGAAGGGTTGTAACCAATGCAGTGAACAGTGGGAAAAAGGAAACAAAACCAAACATGGAAAAGAATGATTGCATGTAGATTGCTTCAGTCTCCATTTAAACTCTGTTCTTCCTAGATCTTTCTCTGAATGTAGATATCTCCTTCCATCCTGAGACTTGTAGAGTTGTCTTATAACTGTGAGTTGCTGAGAAGAGTCCAGTTTATCAAGGTTGGTCGTCACACATGCGATGTGTCTGCGATTGTGTACAAGTTTTTCCTGGTTCTGCTCTTCTCACTTCTGCTTGTCATTTCTTATAGCATAAGAATATTCTGTTACCACAACTTTTTCAGTCACTCCCCAGTTTATGGGCTTCCCCTCAATTGACAATTCCTAACTACCACAAAAAGAGATGCTATAAATATTTTTGTATAAATAGTTCCTTCTCCCCTCCTTTTTTTGGTGATGGTGGTGGGAATACAGAACTAACCATTTACCTATATTTTTAGCAAAGTTTTTGATAAAGTATCTTGTACTGTTCTAGTGAAGAAGATGTGGAGATATAGATTAAATGATAAAGAAATTCAGAATAAATTAAATTGAGATTAAAGGAATTCATAACTGGTTAGATGGCCAGTCATTTTATTAAAGCATTCAAGGCAAGATAGCAAGAGATCTCCAGCAGAGTGTCCCATGAAACTGTGCTTTTACCTTAAGCTGTTCAACATATTTGTTAATGAATTAATCAGTGAAAAAACATTTATTAGGGGCGGCTAGGTGGCGCAGTGAATAGAGCACCAGCCCTGGAGTCAGGAGGACTTGAGTTCAAATCAGACACTTAACACAAAAACTAGTCATGTGACCTTGGGCAAGTCACTTAAGCCCAACTGCCCTCCAAAAAGCAAAAAAAAAAAAAACCCGACCCATTTGTCAAGCAATTATTCTGTGCAGGACATTGTACTAAGCACTACAGATAAAAAGAGAAAAGAAAGACAGTTCCTCCTCTCAAGGAGCTCATGTTTTAATGGGAGAGACAATACCTCTAGGAGGTTTTAGATATGTCAAATGGAAAAGCGTAGTGGTCCCCAGTGTGCCAGGCAAAGTAGATGATAATGCACTTTTTGAAATGTTATTTTCAATGATAAAATTACATCTATTTTTGATGTAGAATCATTTGACAGGAACAAGGACTTTGGTGTCAAGAACTGCTTTTCCAGGTCTTCAGAAACTAGCCAATAGAGGACACAGTGGCTTCATCCCTGCAGAGGCAGCTGACAAGTCACATTTCCACAAGTCATTTCTCATTAGAGTTGCTAAGGGGTTCAGGCTGATAGCATAGAGTTGGTGGTACAGGTGGCACTGTTATTCTAGAGGCCCTTGGCCTTACTTGCCTGTTGGTGGAAGTTGGTTAACTGGTTGATTGATATTGGTGGTGAATGTAATCATAGATTCCTTGTCCTCAAGGTTTCCTTCATTTGATGATGGCTACAGGAACTGACCTGGAAACATTGCAGTTCTCAGGGCTCATCTTCTGATTTCTGAGCCATCTCTACCATGATTAATTGGGAGGTGGTGATTTGAAGGTTATGACAGTGGTTTGATCTACATGGCATGCATTGCCTCTTGTCAAACACTTAGATGAAGGTATTGAAATCATGCTCAAGAAATTTGCTGATGATAAAGATGGAAGTCAGAGCTGACATACTGTGTGTAAGAGTAGGGATACAAAAGTATTTTGAGAGGCTAAAGCATTTGGGCTGAATCTAATAAGATGAAATTTAATGCAGATAAATATAAAGTATTATCCTTTGGTACAAAAATTAACCTCACAAGTGCAAAATGGGTGTGTGTATATGGGGGGATTATGGGTAAACATCAGTTGTTCTGAGAAGCTCTTGGGGCTTTTTAGCTCAATAGGAATGAACCCACAGTGTGCTATAAAGCCAAATAACCCAATGCAGCCTTGGGCAGCATTAAGAGAGGCATAGCTTCCAGGAATAGGGATGTGAGAGTCCTAATGTATTCTGATCTCATCTGACCTCATCTAGAACACTGTGTTCAGTTCTAAGAGTCACAGCGTAAGAGTATTTTAAGTTTTAAAATATGCCCATGTTTAAAAAAGTATCCATAGGAGAGCAGCCAGGATGATGAAGAACCTTGAATTTATGGCATATGAAAATCATCTGAGTGCAGTCAAGTCTACAAGTATTTCTTCAGCACTTTTTTTGTGACAGGTATTGCAATAAGCTCGGGGGAGGGGAGGAAGGGGAAGAAAAGCAAAAAAACCAAAAGCAGACAAACCAAAACCTCACACACAGTTCCTGCCCTCAAGGAACTTACCTTTTAATTTTTGTTGTTCAGTTCTGTTTGACTTTGTGACCCCACTTTGGGATTTTCTTGGCTAAGACATTGGATTGGTTTGCAATTACCTTCTTTATAAAAATGTTTATTTTATTTTTCATTTATTGAATAAAGCAAGCACTTTCATAACATAATATAACAACAAAGATAATTATACATGAAACTGCAAGTCTATTATGTATAACTTGCTATTCCTTTTAAAGTTATCATGTAAATTTCCCATTTTCCTCTTTTTTCTTCCCTCCCTCCCTCTACCCTAGAGATGCCTACCATTAGACACAAATATGTATGTGTGTATATATATATATATATATATATATATATATATATATGTATATGTATATGTATATGTATACGTAAAATCATTCTATATTTACTTTTGCCAATTCTTTCTCTGGATGCAGATAGCTTCTTCCTTCATATGTCCTTTGTAGTTAATTTCCTTTTCCCCTTCATTATGCAGATGAGGAACTGAGGCAAACAGGATTAAGTGACATACCCAGGGTCACATAGCTAGTAAGTGTCTGATGCTGGATTTGAAATCATGAAGAGGAGTCTTCCAGATTCTAAGCCCATTGCTCTGTCCACCGCACCACCTAGCTGACCTACCTTCCAATGTGGGAGACATTAATAACTAGGTACATACAAGGTATAAGCAAAGCTTAAGGAAGGCAATCTGAGAAGGGAAGGCATTAGCAACTAGGCAGACTAGGAAAGGTCTCTTGAAATAGGTGGGGTTTTATGTTAGTTTTAAAGGAAATTAGGGAAACCAAGAAGTAGTAGTAAAGGAATAGAGCATTCCAGGTGTGGCGGCCAGCCAGTCAGTAACAAAGGCACGGAGATGGGAAGTGGAATGATGTGTTCAAGGAACTGCAAGTAGATCAGGCTGCTAGAACTGCTACTGAGTGCAAGGAAGAAAGTGAAATGTGAGAAGACTGGAAAGGAAGAAAAGGACTAGGTTTATGAAGAGTAAAGAAGTTTATATTTTATTCTGGAGGTAACAGGGAACCACTCGATTTTACTGAATAGGAGAGCGGCATGATTAGACCAATACTCCGGAGGATAGCTGTCTTTAAGTATTTGAAAGGCTGTCATATGGAGGAGAGACAAGACTTGTTTGTCTTGACTAAAGAAGGCAAAACCAGGAGCAATGGGTCAGGGTGCAAAGAGGAAAATGTAAATTCAATGTGGAGGAAAAAAACCAAACTTGCAGCAATTGGAACTATCGAGAAGTGCAATGGGATGTGTTGGGAGGTAGTGGGGTGTGGTGAGAGGGTGGGTAGCCACTTTGGGGTCATGTGATGGTGGGGATTCTCTTTGTGTAGGAGTTGGACTGGATGCTTACTTAGCTGTTTTCCAGTTCTCAAAGTCCTGGGATTCTGGGATATTTTTTCCCAGTTGTTCAAAATTTGGCTTTCTTCTCACGATCTTTACATTTATGTTGTTGTTGGTGGTGATGGTGGTAGTGGAGTGTGTGTGTGTGTGTGTGTGTGTGTGTGTGTGTGTGTGTGTGTTTAGGGTTTTTTAATTGTAATCAAATCAATACCACCATTGCTTCTGGAAAAAAGTTTACAAAAAAAAACTAACCTGTTGTTTCACTTATCATCCCTATGATCTTCCATTCCAAAACATCCCTCCCTGGTTGCTATTCCCAAATACATATTTTCCCCCTATTAGAGGGTAAGCAATTTGAAATCATGATTGTCTCACTTCTTAATTTGTATGTTTATTGTTTGTCATGCTGCGCAGAATACAGTAAAAGCTTAATAAATTATTTTAAATTAATTCACACCTGAATTTTTTCATATTTTTTTTTGCTAGGTCTAATCAATGGTCAGTCTTTTCAGCGGGAAAGTAGATGTACAGGGTCAGTTCCAGAAGGCCAGGAGTTGTAAAGTGGTAGAGCTCTTACCTGAGCTGTGGTAATTTTGATGAGTACATGCTTGCAGTGGAGATCCGTAATGTGGTTCATCTCCATAAAATTCTAGACTTTATGAGTTTAAAAGCATTAACTCATGTCTTAGTAGCATTCCACCCCGATTATTATGATTCTTGGTGTGTTGCTTTACCATCTGCCTACCTGCAGGAATTATAGTCCTACTGAATGAGACAGCTAAAATCTAGTCAGATAAAGAAATATGAGAATTCCTCAGTTCTTTCCTGCTTTCTTGATGCCATTTTTTTACACCTCCCTGGCATAGGCATAATAATTAATTTCTTATAGTCACCTCCCCTCATCTCATTTCATCTCACCTCCCCTCATCTCATTTCATCTCTCTCTCTCTCCATATATATACGTACACACACACATACACACACACACACACACACACACTCATTCCTAATTTCTTCTTTTATTGGTTTTGTTTCTCTTTTGAACCACCTTGGAGTTTCTTGTTGCCATTCCATGATGCCTGGGGGATCCACAGGAGTATGGCTTCCTTTAAGCACAATTAATTCACTTTTCTTCAGAGTATAATATTCGTTAAGAAAGATTTGTGTTCTCCTTGTTTTTCTCATTCTTCTTTCTATTTTAGGATACTATATGTTGTTAAGTTCATTTAAATGTTGTCTTACATTGTGTAATGATTTCAGCTCAATTCAAGGATGCAGATTTAGCTAAATTAAGAGAAACATAAATTGGAATGGCCCTATGAAACCTTTGTGTTTTATTGACTAGGAGCAAAAGGGCAGGAGAAGGGAGAGAGGAGGCATAAAATTATAGAATCTCAATGTTAGAAGGAGCTTCATGGGCCATGTGACCCAACCTGAAAATGAACCTCCTCTCTCATGTGCATGAGAAGTGGTCTTTCAGTTTTTGCCTGAAGCCTTCTAGTAAGGCAGACCTGTTGAAGTGGTCCATTACATTTTCGGATTGCTACTCATATTCTTTACCAACTCTCTTTCAGCTTGTACACTTCATAGACTCACGGAACATCGGAACTGGAAGGGAGTGATTGAGAGCCCACCTCGATCGAGTGCCTCATTTTCCAGATTTCCACTCCACAGAAGTGAGGGCAAGACATTTAGTTAATAGCTGAGCCAGGGGCAGAATCCTCATCTCTTGATATTTAGACCAGTATATTTCAGCCCCATGCCCTCAGTATTTAAATGCTACAATGGATCTGTGAAGTGAGCATACCCTTGAACAATACAGCCTGCAACCTATACCTTCTCATAGTCTGAAACTCTTGTCTCTGTCCCTCTATAAATCCTCTATAGAAGCCCTCAAAATTTCATTTTTTTATCTGCTAGTTGAGCAGAGTAAGACCCCCTTTGTGACTACCTTACGCAGCTAGGTGGTACATTAGTTAGAGTGTTGGGCTGCAGTTAGGATGGACTTGAATTCAAATCCTGCCTTAGGCATATTATCCGAGTGTCTCTGGCCAAGTCATATACCTCTGAAAGTCTCAGTTTCCTCATCTACAAAATGGGAATAACAACATCACCTATTTCTCAGCATTGATCGTGAATTATTATTATCATCAATATACTATTAAAATCAATATACAATTAAAATCTAGTTTAAAAATGTCCTCTCTAGGAGAATCACTGCTAGCAGTTTTGCTTATACTATGGACAATCAGTATTCTGTGTTTACTGGTTTTTTTCCTATGTTTATAGTTAACTAAACTCTTTTGAGTTATTATGGATCTAATTAAAAGGCTCTTCAGGTTTGATGTGACCAACAAAATGGTAGATTAGTCATTTTCTCCATACTTCTTCAGCTCTCTATCCTCATTCCCCTAAAATGAATTGTGTGCCAGATGTAGGATAATTACAGTGATATTCACAGAGGAAGGCAGAATCTTTGGCTAGATAAAAATCTATTATGGACTAATACCCCTTCCCCACCAGACTTCATGAGTTCAAAACAGCAGCACAAGCCAACTTACAAAGTTATGTGCAGTCAGACAGAGATGGGTATCCCTTACTGCTTTAATGACTGCCTCTATACCAGCCCTCAAAGCTTCTACCCTACAAGAAGCAACAAGTGATGATTTTGCCCAGACATATGAAGAAAATGAGGTGAGCAAAGGGTGAAATGAGATAAGATATCCATGTGGGTGGCTGAATTAGACCTGGAAGAAATGGGACTAAAACTCAGCTTGAAGAAGGCTTGTCCTACCCAGAAGTTACTCAGGACAGAGACTTAGACCAGTTAAGTCTATATGCCATGATATCAGGAGTCTGAGCTAGTCTTGTTGTCCAGGCTTAGGGGGTTGCTTATCAGTAAAGGGGCCAGAAAATCAATGACAAAATCTATCATACAATCAGATAAAGCAACATAGAAGATTCCAAAACAGAAGGAAGAATGAGGACAAACATCAAAGAAAACATAAATCTTTCTCAACAAATATTATACTCTGAAGAAAAGTGAATTAATTGCTCCTGATGGAAGACATAATGCTGTGGATCCCTTAGGCATCATGGAACAACAACAAGAAACTCTAAAATGGTTGAAAGGATAAATAAAAGCCATAAAAGAAGAAATTAGGAGTGAATATATATACATATGCATATGTATATGTGTGTATATGCATATATATATAAAATTCTGCACTGAAAGCTAATTTCTGACCTATATGTGTGCATACACACACATATATACATACATATGTATGCATACATATATTTAAAGCAATTAGCTGATTAGGAAAAATTGAATCCATAATTGAGAATTTCTTTAAAGAAATGAGAGATTAACATAATTGGAACACAAAATACTGAAATGAAAGAAAATTTGACTGAAGAGTAGCAAAAGGCAACCATGTTCAAAGAATATATGAATTTTATTCAAGTCAAAGTGACTGACCTTGAAAAGAGGAAGTAACAAAATAACTTAAAGGTCAGAGGTTTCCCAGAAAAACATGACAAACAAACAAAAAAAACCTTTCAATATTATTATGTAAGAAATATAAGAAAACAGACTAATATGTCTGAATATAGACAACAAAGTACTGTTCAAGAGAATCCAAGATTGTTGCCAAGAGTTGGGGCAGAGAAAGAAGGCAATGCTTTAAACCCGAATTCCAAAAATATTTAAATTGAACAATTTCAGTGACAAACAACAAATTTTTCATGTATCCATGTATACAGATCCATGTATCTTTAAAAATGCAGGAGAGAAAATGTAAACAACCCAAGATTATTCAGGAGTCACAATAAATCTCAGAAAAGAATGGAATAATATATATCAAAAAGCTGCAATCTAAAATAATCTATCAAGCCTAATCATCAATGACCAAAAAAGATGTTTAACACAGAAGAATAATTTGTGACATTCCTGAAACAATGACAAACATCTGAGTAAAAATTTCAAATAGAAATAACTCAAACAATGGAAATATATAAAAAAGAAACTGTCAAGGAAAAAAGTAAATCAATTATTTTACGCCTAGAGACTATTGTTTTTAAAAGAGAAAGATTGACCTTTGTGGCAAAAGTAAGAACAAAGTGGGGAGCATCAAGGGATAATAAAGAATAGAAGAAGGAAAAGATCTAAGTGGAACTTAATGAATAATGAGAAGTGAAGGCAGAAAAATAGAAATGTAACATCAAGGACTTTAAAACTCATTGACTTTCTATAGGTGAAGTAAATGTATTTTGAGGAAAGTTACATAAATAGGGGGATGAGAGGTAGGGCGTAGAACAAAACAGGTAATGCTCTCACCTTTACCAAATATATGAACTAATAGTGAAGGTGTGCCTTGGAAGGATACCATCTCTGAGAGTGTTGTATCTCTAAGCATCCTATCCCAGGAGAAGGAATATGCACGTTCCTAAGTGTTATCTGGCATCCAGAATGATGTTTGGGGGTCAGGAGACATAGCAACAGAGATGAATGACAGTATTAAGGGGAAAACAGTTATAATAAGGATCAGGAGTAACACTAGACTGCATAATGTCTAACAAAGGGAAATTTCTTCCACATGGTGTTGCTTCTATCTAGTATTACCTGCTTCATTAGAGAAATTTGCCGTGAAAGTATTTCCCCCATTAACTGTTTTGCTTCTAATTAAATTCTTATTTTGTTTGTGCCAAAGTTTTTCAATTTTGTGTCATCAGGTTGTCTACTTTATCTTTTAGGAGCACCTCTTGCCCTTGTTCAGGTTAGAATGTCGTCCCCCCCAACCCCCCGGGCCATCTACAGTTGTGAAACATATATCCTTCTCTTTTTAAATTTTTTAATATGACCTACATATGGTTCTTTCTCTTGTAGCACAGGTACTAGAGTTGCTGTCTTCCATTGACTCAGTTTCCACCACTGTTATAGTTCCATGTTCTGTAGTTCAATTCTTTGTGAGCATCTTTAGCCATGGTACTCTCTAATCAATCAATCAATCAATCAGTCAACAATTATTTATGTGCTAGGCTCTGGAGATAAAAATAAAATGAATGATAAGGAGATTGAATTCTAACTGTAGATACTGCAGCATGCAGTAATAAATCAACCATTTTAATCAATATTTCAACCAGTATTTACTTACTTAATACCTACTCTATTGCAGGCACTATGTGAGGCAGTGGGGATATAAGCACAAAATATGTAATGATCCCTATTCACAAAGAACTTACATTCTAATAGAGAAGACAGAAAGTACATATAAAACTACACGTAGCATAAATATAAATGTTAAAAAACACAAATATATACAGAGTAGGGAAATCAAGGTAGTTTGGGAGGGGTGATACAGAAGTTGGGGGCAGAGATCAGGAAAGTCTTCATGCAGAAGATGATGATGCTTGAGCTGCTTCTTAAAGGAAGAGAAGAACTCTATGAGGTGGAGGTAAGGAGGGGGTGTATTTCAGACATGAGGGCATCCAGTGCAAAAGACTTGAAGAGATGGCGTGTCATGTGTGAGGAACAGAGAGGACAGTCTGGTCAAATTTACAGGATTCCAGAGGGGAAGTCAGGTCCAATGAAACTGGAAAGGTGGGTTAGGGCTAGGTTGTGTAGGGCTTTAAATGTTTAGTGTCTTCAGTAAGGAACTAGTTTGGCTTGGACTATTCTGATGGAATGCTCAAATATGTTGTCGTTCAAAAACACATCTTTGAACTTGACTGCGTTCATTCTTTTGAAACCTTCTTTTTATGTGCCTGGGTCCAATAAACCCCATTTTTCCATTCCAAAGGTCTTTCAGGATGCCGTGGAAATGTTCCTTTTCCCCCCTCAAATTAGTTCCTGTTTTTGTTCCCATCTATCTGAGGGGGAGTCAGTCCTTTTTCCTACATCTGTTTTCCACTTCCCTGAAAATCATCTCAAGCCATTTTGATTAATATCTGGCTACTGGATCCAGATGACTTTGGAGGAGAAAGTGAGGTTGGTGACCTTGCACAGCCTTCAAATCAAAGTCAACTGCAAGTCATGTCATCATTTCCCTGATGCCATGGTTCTCTTCAAAAACAAAGGACAAACATGTTTCCTACCAACATCAGCTCCTCCTGTTGAGCCCTGTGGTTTGGAGGGACCCCTACCATCTCCATTCTTGTCTTTCTGTTCTCTCTGTTCCTTTTGGGGCAGGTGGGCCATGCTATTTAAATGATCACAAGGGATGCTTCTTTATAATTTTCAAAAGAGAAGAGGGGAAGGGCAGAGCCATTGACTTGCTGGTATGGGGCAGACCTCTTCCAGTGAAATCCATAGATACAAACAGTAACCAACAGGAATAGAGCCTTTGTAATTGGATGCAGCATGTATCTCATTCACATCTATGGATAATGCCAATTAGAAAAGAAGTGCTTATTATCACATTGTGTACTTTGAATAATAGTGTTAACAAGCTTACAATAACATTTTCTCTGTGATATTTTTTCACTTGGAGTTGTCTTTATCATCTAGATCTTCCGTTTTGCAGAAGTGTAGATGTGACTTAAATGTTTAGTACATTTTTGGTCTTGTTCTATTTGATTCCCTATATATTTCCCACCCACACATTTTAAAATTCATCGTGAGTATATTTCTTTAACTGGTAAGTACTTGCTGTTAGCCCCTATCCTCAGGATATCCCCTATCATAAATAAAACCGCACAAACCTCTTATAATCCATAGACAATTTTACCTGATTTTGCTTAATTTGATTTTTAAAAATAAGTTTAATCTGGGCAATGTCTTATTACAGAAAGACATAGCACCAAAATTTTTGAGTTTCAAAGTCCACAAAATGAAAGATCTCCTAAGATGAAAGATTGAGGTATTATCTAAGAGTACGAAGGGGTAGGTTTTTTTTGCTTCCAACATTTGCTTAGAATTCGGAACTTAAATTATTTTTTTATCATTAGATTTTTAATCTAATATTTATAGCTGGCATTTATATGGTACATTAAGTTTTACAAAGTGTTTCATATTGATTATCTAATTCAAACCATGTGAAATAGGTACTATAGACATTTTATAAAGGAGGAAAATGAGCCTCAGAGATTAAGTGACTTGTCTAAGGTCACATAGTTAATAAGCTTCTGAGGAAGGATTCAAGGTGAACTGACTGCAAATCCAGGACTCAAAGCAGAGTTTGGGCCCAGGGTAGAATACTAATAACTGCTGACACTTATATAATATTTCAAGATTTATTGAGCATTTCTTATGTATTGCTTATATTTATGTATGTACATTTATACACATTCGTAAATAAATAAGTATTTAATGCCCAAAGCAATCCTTTAAGATTGCAGATGTTACTGGTTTTATTGTTTACTGATTTTACAGATCAGGAAAAGAAGGTACATTAAGTACCTAATACATTTTTGAATGATTGAATTTAAACAAATATGTAATTTTTTCTAATAAAAATATAAACAGGATCATATTAAAGAGTTTGCTTATTTTTCTTCCCTAATGAAATTATAATTTTTTTTTCATTTCCAAATTTCAAAGCATCTGTGAA
>JAQQSU010013209.1:0-11719 GCA_028627135.1 Pseudochirops cupreus | reverse complement strand
GTATCTTGAGTTCTCATAAAGTCATTTGCTTCCATTTGCTCCACTCTAACTCTGAAGGATTTATTCTTTTCAGTGAGCTTTTAAATTCTTTTTCCATCTGGCAAATTTGACTTTTTAAGGCATTCTCCTCCTCATTGGCTTTTTGGGCCTCTTTGGCCATTTGAGTTAGTCTATTTTTTAAGGTGTTATTTCCTTCAGTCAGGTTGTGGACTCTCTTATCATGATTTTCCTGAATCATTCTCATTTCTCTCCTCAATTTTTCCTCCACTTCTCTTATTTGGTTTTCAAAATCCTTCTTCAGCTCCTCTATGACTTGTAACAATTCTACATTTTTCTTGGAAGCTTTTGATGCAGTTCTGACTTTGTTGTCTTCCTCCCATTCCATGCTTTGATCCTTTTTGTCCCCAAAAAAGGAATCTAAAGTTGAACTGCTGAGCTTCCTTTGCTTCCTTTGCCTGCTCATATTGCCAGTCAATTAACTTGATTTTTGAGCCACAGTAGAACTCTGCTTTCAGAGGGGAGAGCTCTGTCCCAAATTGCTGGGGTTTTCACAGCTGCTGGAGCTATTAGGAGGCCACAGTGTCTACAGCCCCTACCAGCTTTGGCTCACTGAAAATACACCTCAGGACCACCACCCAATACCATGATCCCAATACAAGCAGCTCAAGGCAAGAGCACGTAGCCTCTGAATGATCACTTGGCCCCCCTGCAATCTGCAGGCTGTAAACTCTGAAGCAGCAATGTGGAGGCAGCTGCAGGGCCACCACTTCAGCCACTTCTAGCTCTGGGGCAGTCAGCTGGACCCTCTCCCCCAAGTTTAGTAGAATTGCACTTTCCCTTTTTCCTTGGCTCCTATGGGTTGGTAATTCTAGAAACCTCCACAGCTGCCACTGATCTGCTCTCCTAAAAGCTCCAGCCATGGCTTCTCCTACACAGCCTGGGGCTAAAGCCGTGGGTTCATGTGGTGCTGGTCTGGGCTCCCAGTGTGCTGCAATGAGCCCTTTCCTTCTGTCTGTGGGCTGCCTTCAGCGGGAACCTTGTTTCTCTGTCATTTTATAAATTCTGGAGCTCTAAAATTTGTTTAGAGTCATATTTCGTAGGTATTTGAGGTGGTTATGGGGGGAGCTGTGAAGTTTTCCTGCTTCTATGCCTCCATCTTGACTCTGCCCCCAGAACTCCTTCTTTACCTCCCTTTTTTCAAATAGTTTATATAGTATTGGGATTAATTGTTCCTTACATATTTGGTGGAATTCACTAGTAAGTTCATCTGGTGCTGGGGATTTTTTCTTGGGGAGCTCATTGATGGCTTATTCAGTTTCTTTTTCTCAGATGCAGTTACATAAATATTCTATTTCCTCTTCTGCTAATCTGAGCACTTTATATTTTTGCAAGTATTCCTTCGTTTTACTTTGTCAGGTTTACTGGCATATAATGGGGCAAAATAACTCCTAATAATTGCTTTAATTTCATCTTCATTGATGATGCATTCACCCTTTTCATTTTTTATACTAGTAATTTGATTTTCTTCTTTCTTTTTTAAAATTAAAAAAAACACTAGGAAAAGAACAAATTGAACAAATAAAAAAAATAACCAATTGTTTTTCTCTTTTACTTCCCCCCCCCCCCAAACCAGCTCATATTACTTATTAGTTCAACTTTTTAAAAAATTTCAATATTGTGAATTTCTCCCTTGATTTTCAGGATTTCCATTTTGGTGTTGTTAGAAATAACTCCTCCAGGCTTGGGAGGAGTGAAGGTAAAAGTCAAGTTTATTACAAAAGTGTAGTGGCACGTGCAATATGCACATCCTATAGAAGCAAAAGCTAGCTTCACATGCCTGTTATGGAACACAAAGTCCCTCCTCTATTTCCCCATTGGCTGGGTACTACAAGGCATACAACTTCCCAAAAAACCTATTACACAATTCCTCTTGTTACGTCTCCCCTCCCTCCACACCCATTGTATGACCATTACAACGAGCCATTACTCCTCCCAGAGGAGGTTAGTATTCATGAACTTATTTGCATGAATATTCCAAGCAAGACTTAGCTTTTACCGTACTTAACTGATTTCTAGTCTCAAGACAGGATAAAACCTCATTATCTTCTGTGAGAGACATAACTCCTCTGTTACATCTCCTATTTTGCTGACTGTTATTCTGAATTTATGGAGACAAGTTTCTCTGTTAGATCTCTCAATTTCCCCCTTCTTTTGCTAGAAGATAATCTATTACTAATCTGTGTTGATAGTGTCCCTGGTTAAAGACCTCTCCTTAATGGCTATAGGCAGAGGAATGCTCTTAGCTACACCTGGCACTTGTTGACACAAGAGAGGCAATTTCTGGGTTTACTTATACAAGGAGAGAATGCTCACTCTTAGGTATGGTGATTAGCCTGATGAGTAAAAATGTTTAATCAACATCCTCCCACTACTTTCTTCACAATAAATTTATTTTCCTGCATCCTTGGTGAGTCAAAGACTTTTTGGTATGTATGGATTCCTAGGTTTCATAAGTCATGTATTACATGACTTCTGGGGAAACAAAAGTTTTAATCAATCCTTACATTGTCAAATTGAGGATTTTTTTATTTGTTCTTTTCCTAGTTTTTTTTTTTTTAGTTTCATGACTCATTCATTGATCTGCTGCTTCTTTCTTTTACTGATGTTTTCATTTAGAGATGTAAATTTTCCCCCAAGTGCTGCTTTGGATGCATTCCACAAATTTTGGAAGGTTTTCTCATTGTTGTCATTTTCTTAAATGAAATTATTGATTGTTTCTATGATTTGTTTTTTGATCCAATCATTCTTTAGGATTAGATTATTTAGTTTCCAATTAATTTTTAATCTCTGCTTTCATGGCATCTTATTAAATGTAATTTTATTACATTGTGGTCTGAAAGGGGTACATAAAATATTTCTGAGGTTTTGCATTTGGTTTTGAAATTTTTATACCCTAATGCAGGTTCAGTTTTTGTGAAGGTGCCATGTGTAGTTCTGAAAACAGTATATTCCTTTCTATTCCCATTCATTTTTCTCCAGAGGTCTATCATATCTAACTTTTCTAAGATTCTATTAATCTTTTTGACTTTTTTCTTATTTATTTTATTGTTAGATTTATCTAGCTCTGAGAAAAGACAGCTGAAGTCCCCCACTAGCATAGCTTTACTGTCTCTTTCCTCCTGTAAATCATTTAACTTTTCCTTTAAGAATCAGGATGTTTTGTCATTTGGTGCATATATGTTTAGTATTCATATTCTTTGCCTTATTTGCCATTTAGCAAGATGTGGTTTTCCTTTATAATTAGATCTATTTTTGTTTTTGCATCATGATTGCTACCCTTGTCTTCCTAACTTCAACTGGAGCATAATGGGCTCCTCTTTAGCCCTTTATTTTAACTCTGCATGTCTCTCTGTTTCAAATGTGTTTCTTGCAAACAACATATTGTTGGATTCTGGTTTCTAGTCCATTCTGCTATCCACTTCTGTTTTATGGGTGAGTTGATCCTATTTGCATTAACAATTACAATTGCTAATTATGCAATTCCCTTCAATCAATTTTCTTCTGTTTATCCTTCTCTCTCTTTCTTGCTTTTTCTGTTGTCCCTCCTCTAAATTCTTTTTTGTTTTTGACCACTGCCTTCTGTTATCTGCTCTCCCTTTTATTACCCCCCCTTTTCATTTGTCTCCTTCCCATCCTACTTTCCTTTTAAGATAAATTTCCATTATCAATTGAGTGTGTGTGTGTGTGTGTGTGTGTGTGTGCATGCAGGAGAGGGCAATGTTTGAACCTCAATGACATATAATTTGATCCCAAAAGGGAATATATATGTGATATATGTGTATGTGTATATATATATATATATATATATATTCACATAATTCACACACACACACACACACACACTCACACCATTTCCATCCACTATTATAAAATCTCTTTGTTTTGTGCCTCCTTTTATGTGAGATAATTTCCCCCATTCTTCCTCTCCCTTCTCCCTTCTCCTGGGAGATCCCTCTTACTCACTTAATTCTATTTTTACATCATCCCAACATAATCAACTCACTCTCATACCCCCCTTTCTTTGTAGAATCCTTCTAACCAGCCTAATGATGACAAAGTTCTTAGATGATACATATAATGTCTTTCATAGAAAAGTACATAACTTAACTTTAATGAGTTCATTATGATTTTTTTTTATCTTTACCTTTTTATGCTTCTCTTGAATCTTGTATTTGAAAGTCAAATTTTCTATTCAATTCTGATCTTTTCATCAGGAATTCTTGAAAATCCTCTTTTTCTTTAAATATCCATTTTCCCTTAAAGGATTATACTCAGTTTTGATAGATGGTTATTTTTGGTTGTAATTCTACTTTATTTTGTCTTCTGGAATACCCTATTCCAAGCCATCTGTTCCTTTAACAACATAACTATTAAATCTTGTGTGATCCTAACTATGGTTTCACAATTATTTCTTTCTGGTTGTTTAAAGCATTTTCTCTGGAAGTTCTGGATTGGCTATAATATTTTTGGGAGTGTTCCTTTTGGGATCTCTTTCAGATGGTGATTGGTGGATTCTTTTGATGCTTGTTTCATCCTCTAGTTCTAGGGTATTGGGCCAGTTTTCCTTGATAATTTTTTGAAATGTGTTGTTTAGGCTCTTTCTTTTATCATGGCTTTCAGGTAGTTCAATAATTCTTAAATTATATTTCCTTGATCCATTTTCCAGGTTAGTTTTTTTTTCTAATGGCATATCTCATATATTTTCTATTTTCTCATTCTTTTCCCTTTTTATTGCTTATTGTTATGGGAATCTGAAAATCTTCCCTGCTAAGGCTCTTTGATAGGATTAAGTGACTCTGAGAACCTTCCCTGATTTGAAAATATACTCTTCCCCCTAATAGGCTGAATGTGGTCACATGGAGCCTGTGGTGGGAGACTTGTTCTTCAGGAATGCCCACATCTTATTACTGTGTGATTGGGTAGTGGGTCCAGAGGCTGTGACATTCTCTGATCCAGGAGAAGGCTATATATATCCTGATGTGTGTTTTTGCTTTGGGGCTTGCTTTGGAAAGAGTCATGTGATTTGGCCAGATAAGACTCTGGGAAGCTGTTGAGCCCCCCAGCTTTGAAAACCCAGATGTTGGTGCTTCCCTCCCTGATAACTAACTAGGTATGGATGTAATGGTCAGATGGTTGGAAGCCCATCTGCTGATCTGTTTCTTTGTCTGCTTGTAACTTCTGTTTGTACTCTGTTTGTATTCTGTTTGTATTCTCTGAAGTTCAGGGTGCCGACTTTTTCCCCTGAATTAGGTAAATGATATATATTTCATTGATTAAAGCAAGACTGTTAACCCATTTTGAGTTGCTTTCCTTTAGAAAAGCAGATCTAAGAACCTGTGCTAGCAGCCATCCTCGGTATGCTAGGGTGCTTGCTGATACACTTATTAATGTCTCATGAAGTTATTATTTCCCATTTGCCCAATTCTAATTTTCAAATAATTTTCTTTAGTGAGCTTTTGTCCTTCTCTTTCTATTTGGCCAATGCTTTTTAAGTAGTTGTATCTATCAATGAAGTTATGTACTTTTTCCATTTGGCCAGTTCTACTCTTTTCAAGGTGTTGTTTTCTTCAATATATTCTTGTGCTTCTTTTATCTACCTGCTATTTGTCTTTTCATAATTTTCTTCTTTTCTTTAACTAATTTTTCCTCTATCACTCTTACTTGATTTTGAAAATCATCATTTAGCTCTTCCAGGTATTCTTGTTAGACTTCTGTTCAATTCAAATTTCCTTCTTTGAGGCTTTGCTTCTAGATGCTTTGACTTCATTGTCTTCTTCTGAGTTTGTGTCTTGATCTCCCCTGTCACCTTAGTAAACTTTTATGGTCAGGTGCTTTTTTTGTTAGTTGCTCATTTTTCTACCCCATTATTTGTTTTGCAACCTTATGTTAATGTTGGGTTCTGTTCCAAGCATTGGGGAGGGAGGGGCTCTATCTCATGCTTCTGACTTTTTGCACTATTTTTTTGGAGCTAGTTCTGGGATTTGGGAATTTTCACTGCTTCCAAGGTGGTGTGATCTGGAGAGAGATGTGGTCATTGTTCTCTTCCTCTGTACTCTGGTCCTTACCAAATAAGGGTCCCTGAACCTTTGGGATTATAATCAATACTACTTCTCATACTGCTTCTTCCCTTGGGACCAGATAGCTTGTTATTCCTAATATTTTAAAAATATAGACTTTTCAGTTCCTTATACTGTTTATATATGTTTGTGTATTTGAGTGTTATTGTTAATAGTCACTAAATGAGAATAAATAAAACAGGTAAAATAGAAGCAAAATAAGGATTGAATAGGCCTGTTTTCTCTCCATCATCTGCTATCATCTTATTCAGCCCAAGCAGTAGTCCTGTCCTTTCTTTACTCTTCCTCTTTCTTCTCATGTATTTTCTTGAAATCTGAATTTGTGATTTCATTGGTTTAAATAGTTCCTTGTGAAAAAATATTCTTTAAAATTGTAGTATAGTGGAAAGAACACTGACTCTGGAGTCAGAAGGATCCAGAATCACATCCTGCCTCAGAGGCTTTATACCTGTGTGAGTCTGATCAAGTCACTTAACTTTACTGGGTCTTAGTTACTTCATCAAATAATGAGGTTGGGCCAAATTGTGAAGTCCCTTCTAGATCTGTCATTCTATGAACTATTCTTAAAATTGTAGTCATAGAGAATTGCCTAGGCTTACCAAAAAGTTGAGTCACATGCCCAAGATCATACAGCCAGTATGTACCAGAGATAGGCTTTGAACCCAGGTCTTCCTCACTTGGAGGTTCGCTCTCTATCCCTTATGTCAAGCTGTTTCTCTAAATAGTGTCTTGAGTCATTTTTGTCCTAATTTTCTTCAATAGTCCTAGCTAATTATGAGTTTTAATGCTCCTAACATAATTCTTAAAGGGTTATGCAGCTCTTTTGTATTTTTCTTCAGTTACCTATCTGTCCTTGGTTCCAACTTCTATAAATGACTTTATTCTTTTTTTAAATTAAGGTTATCAGTCTATTCCCACTGCATCCATATTGGTCTCTTTAGACAGTATCTCTCTCCCCCTTTCCTCAATAGAATTATTTTGTTTGAGTATTACAACTAATATTCTTAAGAGTGCCCCCATCCGGTGTGGGCAGTTATGCAGAATTAGGGGGAAAGAACTGTCACCTTTTCTTTCTCTGTACTTTTGAAATCTCCTTTCCCAAAGTCAATGGTGTATGTTAGACGATGAACAAATCTTCTTTCTGTCATAAATTCTATGTTGTTCCCTTCTAAGTTTCCCGTCATTCTTACTTTAGCAACCAACTTATTAATATTGGTTAGAATCAGATCCAGAATAACAACTCTGCTCATTACTTCTTTAACCTTTTGTAGAAAAGAAGTATTAATCAAAGCATAAATTAAAAATTTATCAGCTGCTCTGTTTCTGACAGAAGATCAAGCAGATGTCTAGATAGTTGAAATCCTTTAACACTGCTATATCATGCTCATGTGCCAGACTTGTTACTGATTTCTCAAACTCATTATCTCTTTCTTCCTCCCATTCAGATGATGTCATATTATCCCACAGCAATTTCATTTATGTTTCACCCAGATAGCCCTGCCATCATTTCTCCTTTAGGTTCCCACTTTTCCTGACATTAGTGTAGCTTATTAATATATAATGTTGCTCCCTCTTGGGATGAAGAGCCTCTTGAGAAGTCTTCCATCACATTTGAAATACACAGCCCTGGATACCTTCTAACTGCTTATGCCAAATTTAACTATGAATGTTTCTGTATGACTTCGCAGTGTCACTATCACTATCACTGGGACTTTTCTTTTTTCTGGGACCAGTGATACATGTCCTCTCTCTTGGGAGCACTTGTATATCTTTACCATCATTCTACAGGGTAGGAGGAGTCACTTCTTTTTCAGAAATGGTCAATTCCATCCTTTGTGGGAACAGTTTCAAATCGATGATATGTCTCTAATGTTTAAAGAATCATATCATGACATCTCAGAGTAAGAAGAGACCAACCTCATACAGAATCATTTCAAGAAGGCCAATTCACACTGGATCAGAAATTGTCTCTAAAATGACCCTTTGCATGAAGACCACCAATCACTGGGCTCTCAATGTTTTATGTAAAAGTCCATATTCTTTTTGTATAATTCTAATTACCATTATCCTTTCCACATCACAGCTTCCTCCATCATGCTTTTGATATATCATGTGTCAGCATAAGAAATTAAATGGGAATTTTGGGGGTAGCTTTGTGGAAGCCACAGATGACATGCTAAGGTCGGCATGGCTATAGATCCTCTGACCAAATACTTAAACTAAATTTTACAATAAGTTACCGTAAACACCCCATAAAAGAGAAAGAAAAATTCAGATATCTGGTTTGAAGGGATGAACAAAAGTGTTATGCAGATTGATCAGATTGTGGGAGCTCCACACCCCTAAACCCCACAATGTAGAAGGGATAACCGTATTAGGAAATTTCTTAAGTTAAATTAAGCTGAAACCTTCCTCCATGTTACTTCCACCCATTGTACCCAGTTCTAATCCCTCTTCCACTTGACAATCCTTCAAACACATATAGACAGTTACCATGCCCCTAAGTTTTCTCTTATCCAATCTAAACATCTCTAGTGCCTTCAACCAAATGAGATGTGACACGGTTTTGAAAATGCTCACCACATTTGTCAATCCCTTACAGCATTACACCTTGTCAGCATCCTTCATAAAATGTAGTGCCTGCTACTGGACACAGTTTTCCAGATATGAATTGACTAGGGCAAAAGACAGCATTCTGAGAGCTCCTTATAGCAGCCTATAATTTTATTTGTTTTTTTGGCTGTCATGTCATACCATCTTATTGAGGTTACACAGTTCGCCAAAACCCAAGCATTCTTTTTTTTTTTAAAGTATACTCTTTGAGGTAAGTATATTTTATCTAGATATACTTCCTTGATTTTTCTTTTAATACAGCTGTTGATCTTCACGTTTATCCCTATTAACTTCTGCTGTGTTCAGTTTGGACCATCATTCTGTCTGTCATAATCAGTGACCTTCCTTCCTTCCTCTCCTTTTCTGTGTTACATTCTTCTACTCTCTTGACCCAAGTGTCAATTCTCCTCTGCCTCCTCAGATTCTTTTCTTTCATTATTTTCCACTTGAAGTATTTCTTCCATTCTTGGAAGGAACATTTTATTCTCCATGACAAGTTGGAGAGTTAATAGTCATTTTCTAGCATTTCACCTTCTCATCTACTAAGATGATCAATTGTATTTTGTATACCGATATTGAATTAAATTCTGGAAGAAGCACAAATGCAATGCCATCTCTTCAGATAAGAAATTTAAGACATTGTAAGAGCAGGATGCATTTTTAGCCTTGTTTGTGTCATGGCAGTCTAGTGAACTGTCTGGATCTCTTTTCAGAATTATGTTTTTACATTTATAAACACACACAAAGCCACAAAGGAAACCAATTACAGTGGCTAGTTCTCATTGGATTAAAATCTCCCAAACTAGCAATTTTCTACAGCAGTTGGCCACAAGAGTTATACAAGAGAGATACCAAAAATAAGTCACAGGACTTTGGATCTTGCTTCAAGAAAGTATGAGAGCTAAGAAAATTTTACAATGACTGCAAAGAGTATGCTATGAGGCCTCTCTACTGCAGCGGTTCTCAATCTGTGGGTAGCGACCCCTTTGGGGATCAAATGACCCTTTCACAGGGGTCACAGAGGTCACCTAAGACCATTGGAAAGCACATATTTCCAATACTCTTAGGAACTGAGACATTGCTCCTCTATCTGTCTCCAGGTGGGTCCGCCCACATTCAGATACGACCCCATATGAGTGTTAAAGGGTCACGGCATTAGGAAGGTTGAGAAACTCCTTTAATACATAACACTTTAAAACATAATGCTTTCATGTTTGCAAAGAGCTTTGCATATATGATCATATTTGATCCTCACAACAACCCTGTAAAATAGGTGCTGTTATTATCCTCATTTCGCAGAGGAGAAAAATAAAGCTGAAAAAAGTTAAATGACTCATGCAAGGTTACACAGCTAATAAAGAGTCAGAGTCAGATTTAAATAACAACAAAAGTAATAATAGTTAACATTTGTATCGTGCTTACTTGGAGTCAGGCCCTCTACTAAGTACTTTAAAATATTTCACTTGATCTTCCCAAGAACCCTAGGAGGTAGATGCTCTTATTATGCAGATTATAAATTGAGGACATTGAAGCAAACAGAGGTTAGTGACTTGCCCGGCCTTACATAGCTAATAAATTTCTGAGGTCAGCTGTTTCTTACTTTCTTCCAGCACTCTATCCACTGTGCCACCTAGCAGCCTGAGATCTAAATTCAAATTTCATCGCTACAAGTCCAACATTCCAACTAGTACACCACCTCCTTGCATAACTATGTATACATAACATGCATGTTGGTCTCCTGCTTAGAGAAGAAAGTAAAAGGGACAGAGGACTACATTTCTACTTTCTAGTGTATCATGAAGAATAAAATGTTCCTAGAAGATAATAGTGGAAAAAATATTTTCAGGAGGAAACTCAGTTGAAAAAGAATATTTTAAAAAATAATTAGGAATTTTCATTTGTATCAGGATTTGGGATGGTGAGAAGATATGATGCAAGGAAGAAGGTAAAGAATCATTGACTGTTTGGACCTATGTAACAAATGGGACACTCTCTTTAGAGAGGAGTGTTGCACCATCTCTACAGAAGTGTACTTCCTGTGCTCTGAGGAATAGTCTTGGAATTCATAGGTGCAATCCAGTGAAAAATCTTCCAGTAATGGTCAGAGGAAGAAGAGATGAGTACTGATGGTGGTGAACTCTTTGCTGAAGGAACTGAAGATTTAGAATGACCTGAAATAAGCATTAGATAGATCTTCTGTCTTTCTGACAAGTATCTAGGATGCGATGGAGAGATTCCTGAAAAATATCAAACCTGAGCATCACTTCTGCTGATTCATTTGGAGAAATATCATAAGACCAGGAGTATAGAAAGCTTTGCTAAAGAGCATTAAATCTTAGACAAATAAAACAACAAATAAATAAGATTTTAGAGGATCAGGAGATGTTTTCATTTCCACTGATAATTTCAAGGTAAGATAGGTAGATTTGTGAACTAAATAAGATTTGGATTTTTTGGACTATATTTAAAGTATAGGAATAACAGCTTCTCAGCCAGAAATGGAGTGTAGCTAAAAAGACAGACACATAGGGCAGAAACCATCTTGACCCAAGTGGTGATTCTCCTCTGCCTCCTCAGATCCTTTTCCTTCTTTATTTTCCATTTGAAGTATTTCTTCCATTCTTTAAAAGAACGAATCTCAACAAGAAGGTCTCAATTAAAAGAATGGCTGAAATAAGAGTGGTCTACATATGTGTGTCAGGGAAAGAAAGTAGATGATGCACATATAACAAACCTGGCACTATATACTGTAGCACATATAAAATAGGAAGAATTAAGGACCAGTGTTAAATTTATAGCAGAAAAATATCCAAGGAAGAAGTCAAGAAATAAACTAATGCCCTTGACGGCTCAAATATTAGCTCTACCATTTAATAGTGTGTGATCTCAGTAAATAGCAACCTCTCTAGGTCTCAGTTTCTTTCTCTGTAAAATTTTTTTTTCAATTTTATCACATATTTATGTTTTTT
>JAQQSU010013208.1:0-11719 GCA_028627135.1 Pseudochirops cupreus | reverse complement strand
ACATTTGATTATAGAGCTTTAAGTTCTAGATTCTTTCTCATCCTCCCTCATCACCCACCCCCACTGGAAGGACAAGCAATCAACTACAGGCTGTACATGTGTAATTACGCAGAACATCTCCACGGTGGGCATATTGTGAGAGACTGTTTACGTGTCCCTCCTTCCTATCCCACCCCCCCTTCCACTCTCTACCCTGTCCCTGTCCCTGTCCCTCTACAGAAGTGTGCACTTCCATCAACCCTGCCACCTACTCTGCCCTCCCCTTCATCATCCCACCTCTCATCTCCATTCCCCCTACTCTCCTGTGTGGCAAGACACCTAGTTTAGAGTTTATGTCATTCCTTCCCTAAGCCAAGTTCAGTGAGAGTAAGGTTGACCCTTTCCCTTTTGCCTTCCCCTCTGTTGTAACAATTATCCTTTGCCTCTTCCATGAGATGTTCAACTCCATTCTGTCCCTCCCTGTCTCCTCTCATTCTAATCCTCTCTTCCTCCTGTTCCCAGCTTTGATCCTTCTTTTCCTCAAAGAAGGAATCTAGAGTTTGATTACTGTTCTTACTTTGCTTCCTAGGCTTATTCATGGCTGGTTGGTCAGTGAAAAAAAAATTTTTTTTTTTAGCTCTGTGGAACTCTGCTTCCAGAGGGGAAAGCTCTGTCCGAAATTGCTGGGGTTTTCCCAGCTGCCAGAGCTTTTGGTAGGCTGCTGGGTCCCTCCCCAACTCTGGATCACTGAAAAAAATACACCCCAGGATCTCCACCCAAGACCGCGATCCGGATCCAGGCTGCTCAACACGAGAGCACTTGGCCTCTGAACAATTGCTTGGTCCCCCTGCAGTCTGCAGGCCAGGAGCTCTGAAGCAGCAGTGTGGAGGCGGCTGCAAGACCTCTGCTTCTGCGGTCTCCTTGCCCTGGAGGTGGTTTCGCCAGACCCGCTTTTCTCCCCCATAGCCGAGCTCCACTACCCTTTCACTTAGTCCTTTTTTTTTTTCCTTATGGCTTGATAATTCTGGGAACTGCCACAGCTGCCTCCAATCCACTCTCCTGAAGCTCTAGCCAGGGCTTGGTTTGTCTTGTCTAGCCGCCTCTGGGGCAAAGCTGCGGTTTCAGGCTGGGCTGGTTTCAGCTTGCAGAGCTGAGATGGTTCCTCATAGCTGAGCTGACTTTAATGGAAAGTATATTTGTGTGCATTTTGGAGTTCTAGAATTTGTTTAGAGTCATATTTTATGGGTATTTTGAGGTGGCTATGTGAGAGCTGCGATATGTTGCTGCTCCTATGCCACCATCTTGGCTCCACCCTCCCCCATGAACTATTTCTGACATTTTAATAGCAGCAGGTAACACAAGATCTTCTCCTGTCGTGTAGGGCTTTTTACTTTTTGCAATTAAATAAGTTTCATAAGATGCATGTAAATACTTTTTGTTGACAGTAACAAATTTCTCAAAATATTGGTTTTTTTTTTTATTTGAAGATTTTAAAAGTCATTCAAAATGTTCCTTTGGTTATTGCAGTACATTGCATGTCATTTCAGTTTGACTGGTTTCATGCTCTCTGCAGCCAAAACTTCATTACAATTAAGCAAAAAGATTTTTTCTGCACCATCATCATTATTAGAAGTAAATCTCTATTGCAAAAATGATTGTCGATATTTTCTTTTTCTCATCAATTTAAGTGTAATACAACCTGGTAGTGAAGACTCTGCCGCATTGTCATCTGTATTTTTACCTCTTCTGTTTAAATTTAGCCACTTACCCATAACCAAAAAATATTTGTTTCAAAATATAAACATTGCTAATAATTTCTCAAATAAAAACTAGATTTAGTTTATGAAATTAAATTTGTGCTTAATTTTAAAAACTGATGTTTACACATGCACATACAGCAGTGATGGTGGAGAAGTATTATTAAGGGGCTTTAGTCTTTACTTGGTGCAATTAAACACTGATGTATCTGTAAAAGAAGGAGATAACAGCAATTTAAAAAATCAAAGATTCTAACACAATACAATTCAAAGATATACTAATTTGATACTTACATACTGAGGAATGACTGTAAGAAAATATTAAAAGTATTTTCTATAATTAAACTATTATGTTTCTGTAAGAGCAGAAAGCTCTGTATGCACAGTAAAAAAAAATTAAAAAATAAAACACTGTAATTTATAACATACAATGGTCTTGAATCTGAGCCATGGTCGTTCTGGAAGCATTCATCAGCACTGCATGGCATGTGCAATGCAAAGTGCACATGTAAGTTCAGAACCAAAGCTATGGTGAAGTCACACATGAGCGAGCACTGACAGAAACACCTCAGATTCATTACACGTTTGATTTTGAATTAATTTTTGGTTGTTGTGCATTCAGAAACCTTTTATTGTTGCCAAATATTTCAAGACTCCCCACATTCATTTTTGCCACCCCATATGGGGTTGTGACCCACAGTTTAAGAAACAATGATCTAGTGATGAGTGCCTCTCATTTGATGTCAGAGATCCATATCTGAGAAGATATCTTGGAACCCTACAAGGTCATTTTTTTGTTCCATCAGCATACTCTCTTTGCTTATAGACTCTTCATATTTACCAGATTGACTATACTAGTTCAGAGTACCTGGAGTGCTGTTCCTTTTGCCAACACAGCCATAACTGCATCAGTAGCAAGATATCCTGAATAGGGCCCTTAAAACTTGAGCCAGCTTGGAATGGTCCTTCCCACTCACACAGCAACCACTCTAGTTCACGCCCTAATCACCTCTCACCTAAACTAATTGCTTTTCCTATATCAAGCCTTTCCACACTCCAATCCATCTTCCACATATCTGCCAAAGTGATTTTTCTTAGGCAAAAGTGTCACTCACAGACATACATATTCCTCAATAAATTCCAGTGATTCCCTATTGCCTCTAGAATCATATATAAACTCCTTTCAGATTTAAATCTCTTTACAACCTGGTCTTTTCCTGGCTTTCCAAACTTCCTAAACATTACTCCCTTCTTCATACTCTAATCCATTTATATTGACTTTCTCAATGGGGCTTATAGGGTATTCAGGGAAAAGTAGCATCTCTGGTGTGAGGGCTTGTCAAGCTCTTTTTAGGGTTGCTCGTCCACCTTTGGTGTCCACCTGTCATCTACCTCTCACCTGTGGCTCCAAAAAACTGTACCATGCTCAGCAGCCACACACTGGTAAAATTGTCTGGGCAGATGGGGTAAATCAAGTTGAAGGTAACTGACAGGCTTCAAATCCATTGGTGAATTAGGGGACTGTCTACCCTAAGCATGTGATGACTTCCCTGCAGAATGGGTGGATGGGAACAATTTGTTCCAATGGCCATGAAGCAGGTTTAGAGCACTTAGAGCTTGATCAGACATTGAAGATGAAAGGTCATCCACTGTATCCTGAGCCATTGCCAGTTGTCATGACTTTTGTTGTCCAGTTGTCATTGGACTTTGATGACTCTGCAAGAGCGAGTGAAGCTGATGACCTTTGTGCAGCTCTGCCTCACTTAAATCCAATTTGCTTGCAAGTCAACATGTTGAAAACAAAGGACAAACAACAACATTGGTCTTCTCATAACACTCTACATGACTCATGGCTTCTACACATGACACTCCCTCCTCAGCTCTAACTCTTGGATTTCCTGGTTTCCTTTAATCCACAGCTCAAGCTCTACCTTCTACATGAAGCCTTTCCTGATTCCCCTCAGCTGCTACTGTACTCCCTCCCAATACTACCTTGTATTCATTTTGGGTAGATGTGTTCTGTAAATGTACATGTTAGTATTTTCCACCCCAATCTTGCATCTTCAATTACGTTTCAGACACCTCAAACTGAATGTCCAGTAGACATATTGCATTGGCGCTACAACATCTTAAAATAAATGGAACAAATTATCTTTCTCCCTAAATCCATTCCTACCTTCTACCTTTGCTATTATTGTAGAGGGTAACACTATTCTTCCAGTCCCTAAGGATTGCAACATCAGAGTTATCTATTACCCTATCTATCACCCTATCTTTCAGCCCCCATATTTAGGCTGTTGCCAACGCCTGTCATTTTAACCTCTGCAATATCTCTCAAATGTGCCCCCTTCTTTCCTCTAATACTGCTATGATTCTGGTCAGCCCTTCATTACCTCATGCCTATTAATGAATTTGCTTACCTCATTTCTCCCTACTCCAATTCATCCTCCATTCAGTCACTATAGTGATTTTCCTAAAATGCAAGTCCAACCACTTCACTGGCCTATTCAATAAACTCCATTGACACTCCCTATCACTTCCAGGATCAAATCCAAAATGTGCTATTAGCATTCATACTGTTAAATAGAGATTCTAGATGAACTGCCAGAATATAGCGCCTGGGGCACCAATCCTCTCATATATGTGGCCCTCAGAACACCTACTCCAGACTCAAGATACTCTGTGAGTACACATCAACCTAAGATCATAGCTTATAAACCCCCCCCCAGTTGTTTTTATTTTTTCCCCTGGTCAGATAGAGGACACAATTAGTTCAAATCAAAGGCATTTAGTGAAAAAAAATAAGAAAAGTTGCAAAAGAACATTGCCCTTCACAAATCTGGGGCATACTCTCCCAAAAATACACATATCATCATTGTGAAGAGAGAGTACAGATTGGGATCCTCTTAGGAGCACTTGTAGAACATATGAAGAGACAACTCACATCTCTTAATGCTGCAGCACTATCAATGTCTTCTGATGATGTCATTATATTGCTATCATCGAGCAATTACTATGTTGAGAATTGATTCATGTTAGTTGCTTTTGGGTTTCTTTTCAGGACTACTTGATGATCATCTCAACTCCAATCTGCTTAGGTATGAATGCTAGAACTTCTTTTTGATAAGAGTAGAAGGACAGCTTTTTAATCCTATCCAGCTAATGAAAGCTAGGCTGGATGCTCCCAGGCTAAGACTATGTTTTCTTTTTGACTCCTCTTTTTATATAGAGATACTTTAGACAACTATCTCACTTAGGGTTAAACTTTCCCAAGATCCTCTTTGTCTTAGCAGTCAAATGAAGTTGAGAGGAAAAAGGTAAGCTAAGGAGGCAAGGTCATTATTTTCCATTTACCTAACCTATATTCTTACCTTAAGAATTTTACATATCTGTCAGCAGCAAAACGCCAGTATTTTGGAACTATATTTTGGCTAATGAAAAAACCTTGTTGTATGCCTACTTAAGTAAAAACTTAAAAAGAAATGGCACGTTTATTAAGCTCTTATTACATGTTAATCCTCTATGCTAAATTCTCAGGATCCAAATATAAGCAAATAAGAGGGTCCTGCCCTCTAGAAGCTCACATTCTGGTTGGGGAAGTCACAAACGAGGCAGCTGGAAAGGGTAGGATGGAGAGGAAGCATACGTGGTGGTGGTCTAGTATGGAGATGGCCTGGAAGTGGTGTGGAGGCCTGATTTAAGGCAAGTGATTGCAAAAGCTTACCTATCAAAAGCTTACCTGTCATCCCAGGGGCAGAGTCCAAGGTGTGGGGTGAAGGGCAGGGGAATTGGGAGTGATTGCTAGAGAGCAGACATGGTATGGAAATAGCTGGGAAGAGTAAAAATATTTAATGTAAATGCTGCAACATGAAAAGGGTATAGATTTTGCTCCTGTAGCTGGGGCAGCCTGAAAAAAATATTTAAATGACATCTCTGTTTTAAATTAAAAAACATTTATTAAGTAATATATGTATATATATATATATATGTACACACACACACACATACATATACATACATACACACGTATACATAAATAACATGCTGCTAAGAACTGAGGATACAAAGGTAAAAACAAAACAGTCTTTGGCCCCAAGGAACTTAGATTTTGCTGCGATAAAACAGGAACGTAGAGAAATAAACACAAATTAAGTCGGATGGAGAGAAAGTACTAACAACCAGGAGCATCAGGAAAAGCTTCCCAGATACCTAATTTGAGCCTTGAAGGAAGACAAAGATTCTAAGCTGAGATGAATATATTTCAGGCTTGGGAGACATCACATCCTGTGCAAAAGTATATGGAATGCCAAGTTTGGGGAGTAGCTGCTAAGTCTGTTTGGCTGGAATGAAGAGTATGTGAAGAGGAATAATATGAAATAACAATGGAGAAATATCAGATCACAGGTTTAGAGCTCAAAAGAACCTTTGGGAATCATACAATCCAATTTCCTTATTATTATGAGGAACTTCAGTTCTTCATACATGTTCAATGACTTACCCAAGGAAATGCTACTGCATAGTCAAGATTTGACCCTAGGTCCTCTGATTCGAGATTCCCCATTTGCTTCTGCACTTCTGTTGGGTAAGCAACCTAGTCATTCAGGTTTACAACCTCATCATCATCCTTAATTCTTCACTCTCCCTTATTACTCATAGCCAATCAGTTGCTATCTTGTAATTTTTTTTTGGTCTTTTTTGGAGGGGGGAAAGCAGGACAATTGGGGTTAAGTGACTTGCCCAAGGTCACATGGCTAGTTTTGTGTTGTGTCTGAGGCCAGAGTTGAACTCAGGTCCTCTTGACTCCAGGGCTGGTGCTCTATTCCCTGTGCTACTTTGCTGCCCCAAGTCTTGTCATTTCTACCTCCACAACCTCTCTTACATCTCTCTTTTTCTCTCTTCTCACAAGGTCACTAGCCTAGTTCAGGTATACATCACTTCTCACATCTACTATTTCAATAACCTCTTAATTTAAACTTCCTGTTTTCAATCTCTCCAGTCTCCAGGACCTCCTTCGCATACAAGAATCTCCCCAAAGGGAGAAGTAGAAATGCAGTCAAGGTACAATGTGAATCAGGTACTGAACGGCTATTTATTTCCTATTCTCCAAAAGAAAGTTTTAATAGGCGCATGACCCACAAGTGCACAATGACAGAACCACTTTAAAAAGCTGCAGCAAGAACATAGCTCTCCCAGGAAGTTGATGCTTAAAAGAAGATTCAGTTTGAAGGGCTGCTTGGATAGGTATTTTACATTTCATCTGAACTTCATACTGTGCAAACAGTTCCTTCCAGGTCCATGTCTTCTGGCAAGCAAAGCTACATTAGGCTTATCCCTTTTTGGTGGTCATTTTCTCCTTCAAGAAGCACAGCTAGAATCTCCTGATCTCTTAGACTCTCAAGAATGCCTCCAAGGCTGAACACATTCTTCTTGGAATTGCTGCTTGGCTCTCTATGGTCAGGCAAAGAAGAACAAAATAGAAGAGGCAGCCAGAGATTTAGGCTCAGGCTCATGTAACTGAGTCTCTGTTTTAGCTAACACATGAGATCAGTTATAGCAGCCAACCCTTCTCCATTCCTCACAGGGAAGGCCCAAAGGTACATGATGCCACCTGGAGAGTCACAAGGTTTTTAATGGTCCACTAAGTAGGTCACTCTCCTTATCTTAAGTGTCCACTCCTCTCTAATGCAGCCTCCCCATGCCCCTTCAGCCTTCATGGGGTAGTAGATCAAAGGGTCATGCAAGATTTGAGGCATTATCTCAAAGCAACATGTCTATCAGTGCTATATAAAATTAGAAGACAGCGTATTTCCTCCACTATAAAAGAAACGCTTAAAACACAAAATATTCATAAGCATGCCCTGACAAATATTTAAAATATGAAAGAGTAGCCCATTACTTTTTTTTCTTGCGAGGTTGACACTTGGACTTTTGTGGGACTGTTGAGTAGATATATCACTTTCACCTATATCTTCAACATCCTCAAATACTCACTTAAGTTTCATATCCTTTAGCCATTGAGGCATATACAACTCATTCTCTTGGAGACTGCCATTTCCCTGAGAAGAGTAAAAGATGGACAAGACAACTCCTGAGCCAATGATTCCACACCTCTGGATTTCATGAGTTAGCCACCATGGCTAGAATGGTCCTTCTCTCAAAATTGCTATGCGGTCACCCTGTGCACAAGGAAAGAAACACAAAGAAGAAGCTTGAGATCTGACCTCTGGTCCTCCTTACCAAGCAGCACATATGATTGCCCACTCATTTGGCCCCGTGTATGGAAAGTAAAAGAATACAAGAGAGCAGTCACTCCTTTTAAAGATTACTGAGTGATTGGTTCTTTTTGGCCCAAATCCCGCCCACTCCAATCCCATCATGGGGACCAAAGGTACCAAGGGATCATTGCATTAACCCAAAGTGCAAGTTCTTCAGTGTTGTGCCAGAGTATGTCTCTCTAGTGCAGGACCATACCCAAGCATACTTCATAGGATGACTCCCAAATCCAGCAGATCAGAGAAGCTGATTATTTTCATTACAATTCATTCACTCATTCATTTGTCCCACAGCATCCACCATGTACCAGTTACTAAATGAAGTTCTGGGATTCCAAATACTGATAGTCCCTTCCAGCAAGGACTTTACGTTTTATTGGGTAAAGAAACAATACCAACACAGATAAACATATACAAAACACAAAGAAATTTGGACAGAGACATGTACTAGCCACTGTAGGGAAAAGGATATATTTAGTGTAGGAGGTGGCACTCTTTTTGAGCATTGAAAGAAGCAAGGGATTTTAGAAGGTAGAGATGAGTAGGAAGGACATTCCAGACATGGAGAACAGCCAGGGAGATGGAATTGTCATATACGGGGAACTATAAGTATGCCAATTTGGCTAGATGTGGACTATGTGAAGGAGAGTCCAGTAAACCTGTGTAACCTGGGTTTCAGGCCCATTTATGTAAGACTCTCTTCACTCTTCATTGCTGGAAAATTATTACTCACTGCTCTGTGTCTGCTTGAAGAGGGCTGGTAAGAGCTTAGGAGAGGAAAGATCATTTGTTTTTCAGCTTTCCATGTTTGAGTGAGGACATACACACACACACACATACACACACACACACACAGAGGCTTTTTTAGAGAGGGGTTCCAGCTGGGAAGGGACTGGGAAAAAGTCATTTAGGGGAACCAGCATTTTGATCATGTCTCTGCTATCAATTTACCACACTAGACTCTTACCTTTTTGGGTAAGGTTGAGTCCTCTGTCTTTGTGTCTCGGTTGAGCTATCTCTGTAGGATAGTGCATTCAGTCTGGGTATTGTCTGGTATATTCTAATCTGTATAACTCCTCTTATTTCTGTTTGGTACTGGTTTGGATAAATGGATTCATCTACTACTTACTATGTATGATGATTTTTGTGTAACTGGCATTTGATGGACAGTTAAACCTTCATATATATAGCTTGGAGCACTCTTTCCCCATTAAATGGATAACAACTAGAAGTATAGCTTGAACTTAAAAATTATTTTTCCTAAACTAACAATATATGGGGGTGGTAGTGGAGCAGATAGATATAATTCTAACCCCCTATCTCTCTTGGAGGAGAACAGAGCATCCAGGCTCATAACTCCAGTCTCTTGCTCCCCTCCTGACAGGAATCAACCTCTCTGGCTACTCACCAGATTCCTGTTGAAAGAACTCGATGAGATTATATATACATGTATACATAGTTGTTGTTCAGCTGTTTCACTTGTGCCCAGCTCTTCATGACCCTATCTGGGGCTTTCTTAGCAAAGATATGGTTTGCCATTTGCTTCTCCAGCTCATTTTACAGATGACGAAACTGAGGCAAACAATGTTAAATGACTTGCCCAGGATCACACAACTAGTAAGTGGCTGAGGTCGCATTAGAAATCAGATCTTCTTGACTCCAGGGCTGGTGTTCTATCTACAGCAACATCTAGCTGCCTATATACATACATAAATACATACATCTCTCTTTACACACATATTATCTACATCTATATATCAATATATATGTGTTTTTTAATTAATTGATTAAATGAGTTTGGTAAGAAGTTTCACTCATGGTGCTACCAGCCAACTTTTTTGCTTGAATTATTCTGTGGGAATAGGGTACACTTCTATGGCCCTTTGCACTTAGAGAAACATTTATTAACTCTTATAATGCTCTTGGGAAGTATTTATATCCTCTTTTTTTTAACGAGTTAATTAAAAGTCACTGAAGAATAAAGACACTTATTCAAGGCTACCAAGAAACTTCCATAGTATATTGTTTTAACCAAGCCCACATGCTGTTCAGCCTTGCCTTGGCATGTTCTATTTTATATTTATGTGTGTCAAGTTTTATGCCCTTTACTAAATTATAAGTACCTAGTTTTTGTAATCTCCAATTATTCAGTGCTATACTACTGCCACTTCCACCACCACTATCACCTGACATTGAGATAACCCTTTAATATTTGCAAAGAATTTTCAGATGCTTAATAAGTGTTTGTTGGAAGAGATGTTAGTGGCAGACCTAAAAAGAAAATTCCAGAAAATCTTCTAGCAGAAACCTCGTGTAATCCAACCAACTTCAAAAGTGTGATGCACTCAGGTTAAAAAAATTTCCCTTTTAAATTTCTTCTTTTTAACCCCAAATCATCTTTTAAAATTAAAAAGGCAGGGGCAGCAAGGTAGCACAACGAATAGACTACCAGCCTTGGAGTCAGGAGGACCCGAGTTCAATTTGGATCTCAGACACTTGACACACTTACTAGCTATGTGACTTAGGGCAAGTCACTTAACCCCAATTGCCTTGCCTTCATTGCTCCAAAAAAATTTTTTTAAAGGCATTTGTCTTCTAATGTATTGACCCATTAATTGGCATAAAAAAATTCTTAGCTGGTTTCGAATATACTATCCAGCTCTCGAATGTTTCTGCCTAGTGTTGAAGAACTTACATAGTTGCTAGCAGTAGAACCTTGCTGCAATAGTGATTCATTATTTCACAGCTTTAGTTATACCATTCCTCATCTGCAAAATGTGGATAATAATAGCACCTACTTTACAGGGCTTTTGTGAGAACTCAATGAGATTACATAAATACACACACATACATATGTATGTATCAGTTTATAGATATGCTGATATATACATGTATTTATATATAGAAATGTACATGTATATATATGCCTTTACAATCTGTGAAATGCTATAGCAATGTTAGTATAGGTATATAATATGTATGCATGTCTATATACACACACATACATATGTATATATACATACACACATATGAACTTTAAAAAAGTCTTTGCAAACTATGAAGTGTTATCGAAATGTCAGTTATTACAGGCGGCTAGGCAGTCATGTCAAAGTAGTGCTGGACTTAAGTGTCAAAAAGATCTGAGTTCAAATTCTCCCTTAGACACTTATTAGCTATGTGACCCTGGACAAGTCATTTTTTTTCCATTGACTCGTTTATTTACTTTTAGTTTACAAGATTCAGTTCCACAATCCCCTGAGTTTCAAATTTTCTCCCCTCTGTTCCCTCCTCCCCATGGTGGCGTGCAAAGATGTATAGGATCTGCAAATACTTTCACATTGTACAATAGTCTGGTTATATAGAAGGGTTGTAACTAATGGAGTGGACAATGGGAAAAAAAGAAACAAAACTAAACATGAAAAAGAACGATAGCATGTATTGCTTTAGTCTCCATTTAAACTCTGGTCTTTCTAGATCTTTCTCTGAATGTAGATCTCTCCTTCCATCCTGAGACTTGTAGAGTTGTCTTATAGCTGGGCGTTGCTGAGAAGAGTCCAGTTTATCAAGGTTGGTTGTCACACATACGATGTGTCTGTGATTGTGTACAAATTTTTCCTGGTTCTGCTCTTCTCACTTAGAATCAATTTGTATAAGCCTCTCCAGGTAATTATGAAGTTCATCTCCTTCCCATTTCTTATAGCACAATAGTAT